>OX458320.1:6657097-6861553 GCA_949768715.1 Dascillus cervinus | reverse complement strand
TCATTATAAATAAATAAAAACAAAAATTTTAATAGTTTACTTAAATAAATACTCAATTGAATGTTAAGGTTATAGAACCGAACCATCGGCGCAATGTGATTTAAATGGAAAACGGCATCACTCGTTTTAGCCACATTTTCAAGATTTGAAGAATAGGTCGCTATGGCATAGAAATTTTTTTGTTTTTAAACTTTTGAGTTATGACCCGTCATATAGGACACTGGTACAGCATGATTGAGATTAAATAGGACTCGATGCCATTCATTACATTACTTTCTTTGTAAAGCAATCCGCTATACCCCATAAGTATTGATGGGATATCTTATAAAAGAAATGGTAACAAGCAAAATTATTTAGCAAATTCATTATTAAAACTCTTAATGTTTTTGGCCGTATTGACGCCGATTTAGAATTAGGAATACAAATAAACATTTTATATTTTTATGAGCATTTAACTATTTATGAAAAAGAAATAAATGAAAAATACCCTTAATAATCTTCGCCACAATATGCATCATATCAAAATCATAATGAAAAAATGTTAATTTAACGCCATCACCACATGCCATAAGTTAAATTTTTTTTTTTGTTTAAGATACCTTAACAATATTTTACTCTATTTAAATCAAGTTTCCTTTGTTATGTAAAAATTGTTTTACTTACAAATTTCTTTCCTTCTTCATAACAATATTTTTAAAAAAATTTCCACTTCTTACAAATCACAAACATTTTAAAAAACACATTCTTTAAAACATCGTCAATTACACATATTACATTTTAAAAAACACATTTTTTATAAAAAAAAACATGTCATATTGTACTACTATATGTTTAGTGTAAGTACCCCGAAGGAATTTCTACAATATAACTTACTTCTTGAGCTGAACTGAGTTTACTGGCACACTAAATTTTCAAAAAAATATTGTTGCCAATTTTTGCTTCTTAAGTTATCAACTTTCTCGCAATAAAAAAAAATTTTCTTCAAGGCAATATATTCTCTATAAGTGCTGTAAAGTGCATTGCAAAATATTTCGTAACTCTAAAGATTTCAGTAAATAACCCTTACTGCTACATTTTTGCGAGAATTGCACTATCGGAGGTTAATTTTTGAAAACTAGGCACTTCTTCACCAAAGCAAATATATCATTAGATGCGGTGACATTATGTTTACAACTGCTGCTTCGCAAATTATATATTGATAAGTACTTTCTAAGCGGAACTGAGTTTCTTAAAATTCTGCATTTTTTGAGGTTGGGTTCCCCAGCCTTAACATGCTCGCTCCGCTCACAAGTTAAACTGTCTCGATTATTAATCGCTCTCATTAACGCACCTGTTGGTTAAATAACTATTAAGCCCTGATAAGTACTTTAACGTCATCGCCCCAATTGATATTGGAAATGGTATACGGATATTATCGGCACGAATACGCTGAATGCAACAGGGTAAATTTATTGCGCTGCAAGATTGCTTGGGTTACTTAGTTGCTCAGCGCTGTCATTCGGAGAAACTGCTGAACAAGCTACGTAGCCGCTAACCGTCCCTGAACACGCCTAATGATTTAAATATGCGCCAATTTCCAATACATTTACAATACAGTCTATAGATGTCGCCTGCGTACGACGGGTTGCCTACTCAATTAATATCGCATTATGACGTGAATGTCAAAAATGTAATAAAAATGCCTCAATTTATTTTGTTTATTATTTTAGTTTTAAGTCAATTAATTCAGATAAAATGTAAGTGCTAATGGTCTGCGATTTGCTAGAATTAGAATCTATTTTTAACTTGTTGTGCAATTCATTTTATTGTTCCTTTCAGGCGAGTTAGTTTTAAAAATAGTTAAAAACATAGACGAGGTCTACACACCTGTAACAACAGACACCGAGGAGAAAGCCGGAACGTATTTCTCGTTAATATGCGAACTAGTCTCCACAGACTACGATCAAGCCCTCTTTGACAACCAAATATCATGGGGAAAGGAGACCGCCGATTTCCGGTAACAATCTCCATATTGCCACGAAAATTCGCCAACATCCTTGTTTCAGGTTCGAATCTGAAGCACAGCTGGAGGGAATGGCGAAGAAGAAGTCCAAGCAAATCTACAATTTTATTAACTCGAGCGAAATTAATAAAAGCGTCAAGTACTTCAGCGGGGCGCGCTTAGAGGACCAGGGCTGGTACTTCTGCATGAGTCTCAAATACATGCTCTTCAAAACCGTCCACCTTTTAGTCAAAAACGACGATTCGATATTCAGGACGGCTCAGCAGCCGTTTCAAGTTTTCAGATACGTTGACAATTTCTTTTGCAATGAAAAGATGTTCAAATGCATATCGAACGGGGCTTGCATCAACCACCATTACGTGTGCGACGGCAAGCCCGATTGTAGCGACGGCTCGGACGAAAATTGGACGATGTGCGAAGGCGATCCTTGCCGAGACAAACTCAAATGTGATAACGGACGTTGCATACCGTTCTCTTGGTGCTGTGACCGCCATCACGATCCCAACTGCACGGTGATGAACAGGCCATCTTGCTGCCAGTTGTTGTCGTCTTGTAAGTTTCCTTCGTTTCTCGTATTGAAAAATTTTGATTTTTTGAGGTTTTAGCTTATGACGATGATGAATATCCTTATGTGGAGCCTTATAAAGTGAAGCATGTGAAGAGTAACGGCACGAGATATTTATTTATAACGATTTGTAAGTTTTTGAGGTTGGGTTTTTTTTAGGTTAAAATTTTGACGTTTCAGGCGTTCTGAGTACGTTTTTATCGATTCTGCTGTTCCTTTTGATTCTGTCGAAGATTTTCATGTTCGCCAAGAAGTCTGCGAGTAATTTTATGTTTGCGAGAACGAACCAATACCGCAGGGAAGGGATTCCGTTGCGAACGATTCAATCGACTGTGTCGAATAACTACCGCTGTGATTTAAATACATATCAACCTAATCGCATGAGCGAGGCATCTAATCCGCTGTTAAATATTAGCGAACACCCTCCTGCGTATTCGGAGGTGATCAAGGCGGGAAATTTTAATGAACCGCCGCCTCCGTATTCCAGCAGAGACTGTTTGAACGAGCCGAGTCGTACTGGGGACGGCCGAGAGCACGTTTTAGATCTGATTGCAAACTCGTAACCGATTTTAGTTTTTAGTGTTTAAGTAAAAGACTGATTCATATTATTTTGGTCTGTTTTCAGTAGGTTTGTTGGTAGACCTGGTGGTTGGTACTTTTAGCGCTGTTATGTGTGTAAATATATTTTATATACATATAATAATGTAGATAATTTTTTTATGCGATCTAACAGTATAATTAAGTGCTTCCAAGTTAACGAATCCTTTTCATTACTACTATCCTTTTTAATAAATATTAATCAATTAGAAATAAGTAAAAACAATTCTACAAACTATAAATCGATGAACTACAAAGTGCTAGGGGACAGTCCTAGGGTAATAAATTAGAGTACAATAGTAGATATAGTGGATCCTGATTATGTAATAGATAAATTAATTCAAATGATAAGGAAGTGCTTTGATAACGCTACAATAGTAAAAATTATTAAGTAAAACCAGGAATAAAAATCTTCAACCAAGAAAGAATTGGATAGCCATGATACTAGAACCAAATACATTATTAATATAATGTAGGTATTTGCTAGAACTTTAACCAGATATGATCATGCGCATGTCACAAGGTAACAACCCAAGTTACATGCACCATAAGAACACATATTCTTTGTGTTGTGAAGATTTGTTGAATGTTAAGCGTTTATTACTTGGCAATTTTGTGATCTTTTACATAAAATACATTAGACATCAGGTAATCAGGTGTGTCCACGCCATCCGTGGACAAGAGGGAAAACAATTTTATTTTCAACTTTACGTCAAAAAGTTATTCTTTATAAAAAGTTTTGCTTGTCTTGAAAAGTCTTAAACAATTGCCACAGTTTTATGGAAATGTACAGGTTGTTCTAAGAATTATAAAACAAGAAATTGACCTAAGCAAAGTAGTCTTACTTTTTATTTTTGTAGAAAATATTATACCAGAAAGTTGTTTCAAAACATAAGAAAAGCTCAAATATAAAGATTGGTAGAGATAGTAGCAAATTTGTGTATGTACAATTGCGTCCGTAGAATAGTTAATATCTAGCAATCGTTTTGCAAAAAGTTGAAAAACCAACAAACAAACAAACAATTTGAACGTAAATAGCTACAGTAATACTAAGAATTGGCCAACACTAAGTATCGATTATTGCGTAGAATTTTAAATCTAATACAAATAAAATTATTTTGAGGAAAATTACTCTACATAACTCTCTCCGACTTCGACACATTTTCAATTCTTTTTAGAAATTTGTCATATACATTAATTTCATTAACAACATGCCCTATTTTCACCTTTTGTACTTTCCGGTCGTGCGGCAGGTCATCTTTGTAAACTTTTGTTTTAAAACTCCCCATAAAAAAGTCAAACGGAGTGAGATCAGGCGACCTATCGGGATAAGGAAGTGGACCAAATCTTTCTATCCACACCCATCTCCGAAATGTTGAGTTAACCATTCCTTCACTAGAAGACTAGAATGAGCAGGACATCCGTCTTGCTGCCAAATGAAATTGTTTTGTATTCTCCGGTTCTAAGGTGTTTAAAAAAGTAGGACGAATGTTTCTAAAATATGCATATTAACATGTTGATTCAAATTTCCTTCTATAAAATATGGGCCTATAATTTTATTATAGAATATTCCACATCACACGACCCCAACTGTACATACAAAATTTTGTTAATCCTACCTCTACCAAACTTTGTATTTAAGCTTTTCTTAAGTTTTGAAACAACTTTCTGAAATAACAGTTCTTACAACAATAAAAAATAAGACTTCTTTGCTCAAGGTCAATTTCATATTTTGCATTTTTTAGAACACTGTATATTTTAATAAAACTTTGGCAATTGTTTATGACAAGCAAAACTTTTTATAAAGAATAATTTTTCGGAGTAAAGTTGAAAATAATTTTTTTCCCTCTTGTCAACCCCATCCGTATATTATCTAAATTCGAATTAAATTTTTAAATAAAATTTTATATCAACCACATACTGGATGGAACCGAAAATTAATGAAAACAGCAACTTAGGTAACCTATTCCACTATACTATTCTGGTAGACAGTATGTCATTTTGAATTATTTTAGCTAACGTAATTTTATTTTCAGGTAAATGTATAATATAACTATTATTCCCAATAAAACAAAACAAAATTACATTTATGTTTTTAATTTCTGTTGCCGTTTATTCGCAAGACAATTTTTAATTTGTCTGCATTTTACTTGTTTCCCTATATGTTTAATAAGGTTGGCGAATGCGATTGTCGCCTAGTGATGTCATGCGTAAAACGAACTCATTTTCATCCGCCAGATGATCATATCTTGTATAGTTATAGTATCATGGGTAAACTGTATGTTGAGCGCTACAAAATGCCTGCGAAACTTTAATAACATTATTTACAGTTTTTATTATTTCATATTGTTTTGTACAATTGCGTTGTAGAACATAACTAGCTAATTAAAAGATGATTTCTAGTCATTTTTGTTGCAATGATTCAACTGCTTATGTGAAGTGATCTTCTAACAGAATTCCATGTACCTATATTCAAATTTACCGAGCTAGGACGTCCAATGACCACATGTCAGCAACGAGGCCGCGATCCAATACATTGGCCGCTGATAAATTTGCACGAGCGACCGTCATCCGGTAAAATTTACATATACATATTTTTTTAATCTTATACTTGAAAATACGACTTTTCTGACTATTCAATTTATCATATTTCATAGATGATAACGCATTAAATGTAGCTGTTTATCAAATATGGTTATTGTAATTACGAATTTACCGGGATAGTCCCGAATTTTCAGTCCCTGTTGCGATTTTTTACAATTTGTTTTTTGGTCCCGACTTTATACCATTTGTAAGATGCAAAACGTTGAGAAAATCAGCCCATGAAAGAGTCGAATAAGGGACTTTGTTATGTTCCAAAATTTCAGCGAACAATTGTCATGTGTTTAAGGTTCCAGAGGGCGTAGTGTGCGTTCTTTTAAGTTACAATATGTGATAATTTCGATTTAACAAGAATGCGTTTTGAGAATTGTATAATTGAAGTGGGGGGATTATCGAGTAGAGCGACATATCGTTCGTTTCTTCGGGACAGTCATTTTTAGTTTAAAGTGAGTGACGCACTTTTAGTACAATCGAGACCCCTGACATGTACCCTCAATAGAACCCGCTCCCGAATTTTAGGAGAGAGAACAGCTGGGTGGATTTGCAACTTTTATGGTGGTTTACTCAAAAAACTGGCCCCGGATAAAACATTCGTAGGGGAGAGTTGTGTTGGTGGTAAGATGTTTAAAGTGAAAATTGCTGTTTTCGTGGCTGCAAACGCGTCTTTTCTTTCATTGTGAATCTCGTATATAGTGAACCAATTTTGATGCATTTTCTCAACCCCAGGTTCGATCCTCGACTCAGGTAAAAAAGTTCTCATTAATTTCTACATGAATACCGGCTAAATAACGCCAATTGTCAAATTTATTTTGTTAACGACACATTAATTTCACCAAGTAAAGAATACTAAACGACTCGATCTTCATTAACTCAGTGGAAATCTTCCTGTCCCATAGCTTGCATATCCGGAGTCGGCAAATCCGTCACAAGTCCACTGATGCCACCTACAAGCGAACGGTTGAACCGCGCCAACTCAGCACAGATACTCACCGACTATGATCATATTCATTCCAATTTGAGGCATAATCTCGCGTTTGATAACAACAGGCTTACTAACCTCGACGTGCTTAACAAACACTTGAGTCCTCGCCCTCATTCTGTCCAAGTTGGATGCAAGTTTCGTCTCGTGCAAAAGATCCGAAAATCTATTCCGCCTCGATCCTGCCAACCCTAATTCGAAAAAAATAATAATCGGCAACGTCGCAAGCAAACTCACCCAGAATCAAGGAGGCGAAGAAAAACAAAAACGTAACAGACATCGTCAACACCGGGAACAATAACCAATAAACCGCACAATTATAGCATTAATTACCGTTAAATTTCTTAATGGTTCTGCGCCGTTTATGAAGTTTTTTTTTGTTTGTTGATTATGTCGTACAATTCCGGGGTGGTGTACAGCGGCGTATGCTTGTAAAACCTTCGCAAAATTGAATTATAATCGAGGCGGTTTCGCGCCACTTTCAAATTTCCGACATTTCGATCCCCATCCGTTGATGCGTTGCTCAGATCGTAGCTGGCCAACGCAAGAAACAAAAACGCTAACCTCGACATGACGATAGCCACGGTACAAATGATCGGGTAATTAAAGTAATGAGGCCATAAAATCAAAATTCATTTATTATTTTATTTAAACCTTTTACAATGCCTGTACATAGGAAATGGTACAATACACTTAAAATGACTAAAAACACTTAAAATCTAAACTGCAATACCTCAAATTATTGGGAATTCAAATTAGTTTTACCGCGTATCGATAATATAGGTAACTGTCGCATTGTGACGTCATATCCAGGATAGAAATTTTTAACGTCAGTGCACGTCGCCGGTTAAAATGACTTTTTTTACTTTGGTATCATAAGTGAGTTTTTAGTGAAACTAAAAGTAGTGTCACAAAGGAACTTTTTGTGAAACCGCTTTTTTTTTTTTGATACTTATTACGTTGGTATTGCTGTAATAGCACGATAGCCGGCGTCGGGCATCTCTACCGAGCTCCTATCAAGGTCAAGCCAAGTGTTAATTTTTCCATGACTTATTCAGAAAAATATCAAACTCGAGATTTTAAATTTGAAGTTTTAGTTGACATATGACACATGACAAATACCAACACAAGCAGTACGTAATCCTAAAAATCTCTAGAACATTTAGAAAGCACAATTTTCAAATTTTCATGAAACTAAGAGCACCAAAGTAGAAAAAATAGTATATTACACTCGTTTTATAAGACGTATTGTCGCACTCATGACATTGGAGCACTCCTCGCTTCTCTTGTCGTGCCTCAAACTTATTCGTGCGACAATAGATCGTCTTATAAAACTTGTATAATAATATACTATTTGTAAATATGTGGTATTATAAAAATTGGGAAAATCATGGGAAAATTATCTTACAAATTTGTCATCTGCCAAAATTGGATTTGAAAGATTAACAATAGCGCAAACCACCTGAAAAATGGGATCACTTTAGGAGACGATGCAAAACTTTTCAAGCTTCTCGACATAAAACTATTTAACAAAAATGTTCGATCAGTTTTGTGTAAATGAAATAAAGTATTTTTTTACTAGAAGTAGTATTGGTTTTCATTCAATAAACTTATCATCTGCTCGGATTGTGTTTGAAAGGTTTACAAGTGTACATATCATTACAGAAATATCATCTGCAATTGGTATTAGATTGGCTGGCAAGCGATTTGCCAATATTCTAAACGTTGTTATTCTCTGATTAGACCTCTCAATGTGGACCCTAGCCGAGCAATCTCAATAGCTTCAGCGTGAGAATGTTTTTAGGTTAGTTTCGGATGTATTTATGATTAATATTGACACTGACACTTTAAATCTGGCCTACAACTTGATATCAAACAAACAAATTACAAATTAGTTCATTTCTTCTTTAGAATTATCGAAAACTAATGAAATTATTACAAAACTCCAACAATAACAAACGCACGTGGCACGACGTGACGTCACAACAAGGAGTTCGCTTATTTGAATTTATTTACGCTAGAGTCGCATGCTTAGCTTGAATTGCCTATATTTGCCTGAACTGTCAAATGTAGGGGTGGCGCCACCAAAAAACAGTTATGGCCGATCGGATGGAAGTTCATTGTATTGTGTGGATGGTTTAAGTGGTGTTTTTTGTGTTTAGAGTTGAGTTTTATCTTTTTGTGTTTAAAAACAGTTTGAAAATGTTGATAACATTGACAGACATACAGTGAGCGCCGGTCAAATGAAATAAATTCATTATCTCAATTATTGTGCATATTGAGAAAAAATCCCGAAACACCCCGTTTTTAGTAAATCACATGGGGCGGTATGAATAAAAAAGAGCAGATGCTACATGAGTCTGAGCAGAACCTCAAAGCATATGCTCATAGTAAAAGGTTGGAGTATAAGGTTTTGCTCCTGTTTGTATGAATAATGATATGCTTTTACTCATAAGCATTTGCTTACACGAAACGAGCATATGCTCAAAAAATTTTTGCAGATTAAAATTAATAATTGTACGAATGATTCCAACTAAAATGTAAGAACGTTTTTAAAGTTTTAAAGTGTAAAAAATTTAAAAAGCGTGTAAGATTGACAAAAATTTTATTATTTTCGTCATCCCCATGTTGACCTGGGTGGGATTCGTAGATTCGGCAGTAAAACCTTTTGCTTACGACTGTGCTCTGAATATGGGCTTGAGTAAGAGCTTTTGCTTACTATGGAGTATATCATCCGGTCGGTATGAATAAAACAGAGGTTTTGCTTATGATTTTGAGCAAATGCTCTGCAACTTGTGCATCTAGTCAGCAGTAGATTCACCGTGCTCATGCTCTTCGCTAATTTTATGATGGATTAAGTTGTTAATGTACGTGCACAGAAGCATTATAAAGTACGATGATTATAAAAAAAATAATTTTTAACACGTGAAAAAATGATATAAAAAATTATTTTTTAACAGTAAAAAAATATTTTTTTTAACACGTGAAAAAATAAATTTATTTTTTTGCGTATTAGTTTCATTTCTATAATTTTATTTCCATAAATCAGTTTGTTTTTTTTGATATTGTGGAAAAAACGTTATTTGTATTTCGTGTCAAAATTCGTATTTTTATGATGCGTTCGATTGTCTTCGACCAAAATTTACTTCTCACGAGCCATAAAACACACTCATTTTGCCTACTTAATACAAAAATAACTATTACCGATTTGAGGAAAGAAATTTGAGATGGATCGTAACTCACTTTTTAGGTGAAAATAATGAAAATAAAAGTTCGTTTATCATCAAGTTATTTTAAGTAATTTGAAACGTCCCATGAGAAAATGAAAATTTTTTTCCGGTACATTGCAAATCCTGGCTTTCAAACTGGAGTTGGGGAAAAATTAGGGATTCATTATTCGACTGTACCAAAAATTTCCGGTCTTTTTTGCAACTGAAAAGATATTAATGGATTGTCACTTGATTTGTTCCTTTCGCATCATCAAACGACATATTTTTAGTGAAAAATATGAACCACTCTGTTAATTCCGATGAAATAAAACGAGTGTCCACAAAAGGCGTAGTACGTAACACTACTCAAAAGAGTAAAAGAGAGATAGTAAAATCGTCGTGGAAAGAACGCACACACCCGTTTGAGCCGAGCTCTGTGTTTAATTCGGACATTCTAGAATTATTTTGAGCATATGCTCAATTCATGTGAGCAAATGGTTGTAAGTAAAAGCATATCGTTATTCATACAAATAGGAGCAGAACCTTATCCTCCAACCTTTTACTATGAGCATATGCTCTGAGATTTTGCACAGACTCAAGTAACATCTGGTGTCTGAACTCAACGTTTATAGCTTTCTCAGAACCCAAAACCTCGAAATAGCACGTTTTCGAAAGTGCCTTAATGTTGTGTTGCCGAAATCTAATAAAGTAATTAGGTAAACGACAACGGACCATTGCCGGCTTGCGGGTCACAGCATAAAGGAAATACAAATAATGTAAAAAAATTTATGAATTCAAAGAAAAGGAACTGTACTCTGTTTTTATACGAAGGATTAGCCATGTACCGCAAAAAAATCTTCATTTTCTGATGTGATGAGAGAGCACCTCCTCTACTTTGATTACTTTCACCCAAAAAGTGAGTTGCAACCCATCTCAAATTTTTTTCATCAAATCGGTAAAGTTTTTTATAATCGCGATTATCGGCTTCTCTTCGTACTTTATAATGCTTCTGTGCACGTACATTCACAATTGCAGCCATCACAAGACTAGCCAAGAGCACGGTGAATCTAGTAATGACCAGATGTACAAGTTGCAGAGCATTTGCTCAAAATCATAAGCAAAACCTCTTCTTTATTCATATCGACCGGATGATATGCTTCATAGTGAGCAAAAGCTCTTGCTCAGACTCATACTCAGAGCACGGTAGTGAGCAAAAGGTTTTACTTACGTTTTTATTCATAGAACGTGGTAGCATATGCTCGGAATTATGCGAGTAAAAGGTTTTGCTCTCTTTTATTCATACCACCCATGATATCATGTAAAGTGAAAATTTCATTCCTAACCTCAACCCCCTTCCAGTGACAGTTGCAACCCTCCAATTTTTAAATGGACAGGGGGGCTTGTGATACCTTGTTCGAAAGATCTCCTCATGCGCTATTCAAAAATGGTATGGTTTAAAAATTTATTGCAAAAATAAAAAGTAAAATTTTTTTTTATCTGTTTAACGAAATTCACTACAACACGTTAAAAAATTAAAAATTAATAGCGTTTCGTTTTTAGTAATGCAATACAATAAAAAATATATCAATCAGCGCTTTAAACTAAACTAACATTGTGAACTAACGAAAAATGTTGATAAGATTGTATGTCACTTTCTGAACATTTCAAGTGTTTTTGTTTGCCTTCTCAGTATCAAGAACGAAACGCTATTAGTTTTTGATTTTTTTAGTGTATCGTAACGAATTTCGTTAAACAGATTAATTTTTTTTTACTCTTCATTTTTGCAAGAAATTTTTAAACCACAGCATTTTTGAATAGAGCATGAAGAGACCTTTCAAATGAGGTATCACATGTCTCCCGTTCGCATTTAAAAATTTGGGGGTTGCAACTGTACTCGAAGGGGGTTGAGGTTAGGGATGAAATTTTCACTTTTCAGGATATCATGTGATAGACTAAAAATTACGTATTTCGGGATTTTTTTTCAATATGCACAGTAATTGAGATAATGAATTTATTCCAGTTAGCTGGCGCACCCTGTATATTCAATTGTGCATGATAGCATTAAGGAGACTGTAAGTATTTATTTAATATAATTATAGTTGTGATATCAAGGTTATTTTATTTCAGCTTTATTGTGTTAAGTGCAACCAAAAGACTAGGCCCCTAGAATATCCTGTAGAAATATCGATCTCCCTGTATAATTGAAAATTGAAGATGTTATTTACACGGAAAAAATGGCTATATTTTCTCGGGACTGATTGAGAGCCTTATTCTCTCAGCTTATTATTGAGGAAACTTGTTAAAAATGTTTTGACATTTTAATTAATTTACTTTAATCAGATCAATTTTTCAAAGTTTGATTTTACAAGCGAGGCAGATTATTAAATTCCATCAGGCTTTCTTCAAATTTAAAGTGAACAAAGCATCTAAAATCTGCTGTTTTTCAATTATTTACAGATCCTACTAGCCAAGACCGTTACTTAAGTGATCAGTTTCATTTCTTCGGGTTTGTTGACTTTATTTTTCTTTTGATTTGTTATCGTCAGTTTGTTTGTATTGTAAAAATCAGATAATAATGGGTGACTTCCCACTAAACACAAAAACGTGTCACGGACGTCCAAGCCACGTCGCGTAGCGCTACGCGACGTTAGTCAAAAACGTAGCTCGGAAATCGAAAAACGTATATAGGACGGCTAACGCCTGTCGTAAAAACATCGCCAGGCGACGTACCAGCGCGACATCGCGCGACGTTGTATTATTGAAACATAAAAAAGTTTTATAGTAAATTGTGTAATTTTAAATTTAATAAATAAATAAACTTAATTGTTTTTTTTTTTGTTCTTATTGAAGAAATGATCGCGCTCTTCTCTGTTGTTCCTACGATTCGTTCGCCAACTGGTTGATTGTCTTTGAGTTCAGCGGTGATAAATCATCAATTAAATGTTTTATTCTTCTTTTATGATTTGGGCTGCATTTCGTCATCCAGTTTCAAACAACAAGGTCACATTAATTTGCAACGTAGTTCAATGAAAAGGAATTTTTTTTTGCAAAGAGAAGCAGCGCCGGAACCGGTCGTTTAAATAATTTGAATGCAAATACTTAAAACAAAAACTAACTAAAAAAACTAACATGCAAATTAATGCGCACTTGTTGTTTGACTACTGGATGACGAAATGCAGCGCATCATAAAAGAGGAATAAAACATTTAATCTACTACGTTTAATTTCATCTACTTAATAATATTTTCTGTCACTATTTGAATATTTTATGGTTTTTCCATAAGCAAATAAAATAATATTCATTGGGTTTAGTTTTCAGTTATTTTATTATTGAAACTTAAAAAAGTTTTATAATAAATTGTGTAATTTTAAATTTAATAAACGAATAAACTTATTTTTGTTGTTGTTATTATTGAAGAAATGGTCGCTCGCTTCTCTATTGTTCCTACGATCGGTTCGCCAACTGATGAACTGTCTTTTAGTTCAGCGGTGATAAATCGTGAATTAAATGTTTTCTTCTTCTTTTATGATTTGGGCTGCATTTCGTCATTCAGTTTCATACAGCAAGTTGGCATTAATTTGCATCGCAGTTTGATCAAAATGAATTTTAACAAAGCCGGTTTTTTTAAGTATTTACACTGAAAAAAAAAGTAGTAAATAAAACTACAATTGTACAAATTTTTACCACAAATTGTATTAAAAATACGACTAGTTACAAATTGTATCATTTTTTTCTAAACAATTGTAGTAACTTGGTTGTAGCTACATTTACAATAATTTGTGGCATATAGTACTAACGTGTATAGCGAGATTTTCGACAAATATAATAGTAAAGTGTACTACACAGTCATTGCAAAATTTACTAAAATAAAGACTAATGTGTTCCAAATCTTTACAGTAAAAAGTATAAGATTTTATACTAAAAATTACTATTTTAGAGATTAAATTTTGCGACAAAAAAGAGAAACAGTTACCATATACACATATCTTTTTCTATTATTATTGCCGTTATTTTTACTACAGGTTTTGCAGCATATTTTGCAACAATTAACAGACTTCTGCGCCTAATTAATGTAGTAAAAAGTAATATGTATATTCGTTGCAAGATACTACATTTTTTATGAATCACAATTTACTACTTTTTTTTGGAATGGAATTAGTGGTAAAATGAACCAGGTAAAATGAAACGCAAGAATTAATTATAACAGGATTGTTTCTTATATATTTTAAACAACATCTACAGTAATAATACAAGTAAATACAAAAAGAGCTTTTACTTACAAATTATGTTCCTTGTTCATAACAATTTTTAAAATTTTTTAACACTTATTACAAATCACAAACATTTTAAAAAACACATTCTTTAAAACATTGTCAAATACACAAATTACATTTTAAAAACATATTTTTTAAAAACATATTTTTTAAAATGTAATCAATATACATCAAATTTTCATGATTGGAAAAAGTGGACATACATCATTCTGCTTCTCTGGTACAGATTTTATAAATTAATTCTGAACAAAACTATTTTTACTTGATGCTCAATTTTTAATTTCTCTAATTTTTGGCCAAACAGTTTCCGCGTGCTCAAAATTGGAATTAATTCCTTGAGATCTTCTCGATCAAGATTGAGTAAGGTCTGTTTGTCGACTTCGTTTACTGTAAAACAAATTTCATAATTAATAGTTACTGTCAAATAAAACGCGGTAAAACAATAGAGGTATGTTGCAACGATGGACTTTATGAATACTTTATTAATGAATAGTAAAAACTGTTTCGATAGTACTTACCGTCAAAGCTCACCCTCAACCGGTCTAACAAGCCCCAGCTTTCTAAGGTTGTCTTAACGAAGTCATCCATACCTAACTCACACAAAATCACAACGCAAAACTAATAATTATTAATAAACTTATCGCACTTATAGTCAGTAAGTTAAGACTTTATTAATTTCACTTTACTAACTAATTATAATTAAAAAGATTGATACAAAATTATGCGTATTAAAAAGAAGTTGTTCGTAAGCTCTCGAAAGAATGAATGACCGTTTTTAATCAGTTTGTTTATATTGCGAGGTTGTTTATCACTCCAATTGCTGGAAGGCGCTCTTCACCGGCTCCACCGACCAGCCACAACATCCTCCTTCACGCATATCGACTACACACTGTTTCGGATGTATAATATAAATAAATAAATGCAAAATCAGCAGAAATTCACAACTCTTATCTGTAAACCGCAATATAATCAATATTGATTAAAGCCCAATTTTCCGTGGCATTAACCTATTAACTCCAATGACGGTAGCGTTCTAGTGTTAAAGGCGTATTTTGTGTGACTTAATACTGTTTGGGTCAGAAGTCCAAATATACGTTATACACGGCTTGTAAAACAGACAATGAGAGCAAAATCTCAAAAAATAATTTTGTTACGATATTTTTCCCTTGCGGGGTGCGATCAGTGTAAATTATTTTATTGTCGGCAATTTTCCGGCAACGGGCCGCGTCCGCAAATCTGTTCCTTCCCTCTCGATCACTTTCAATAAAATACATTCGGCAAGCACGTGCCAACAATTATGAATTTGTATTGGCCAGAAATTTTCGAAAAATATGCAACAATTGTAGTGACGTTAATCCATTTATTTTATAGTAAAACTCACTCAAAATATAATGTAAGTTGCAACAATCTTATAGCAAATATTAAAACAAAAGTAATACCATAATTGTTTTGAAAAAGTAATACACTTTGTAGATAAGATTGCTACAAAGTTTTCACTACAAATGCTTTAAAAATTGTATTACAATTTTAAGTAACAAATGCTCTCTTTGTAGCAAAAATTGTTACAAAATATGTGCTACATTATTGTAGTAATTTGTAACATACGATTTTTTTCAGTGTACATTCAAATTATTTTAACAACCGATTCCGGCGCTCCTTTTCTTGGATTTCACCATTCTCAATCGGGTAATCATGTCGGTGTAATTAAGCAAACTATTGAATTCCACAGGATTATTGTTAGACTTGGTATACTCCGACTATTTAATTATATCTGCATTGTAATATGGGTCCTTCACAACTCGCATCCTAGAGAAGACTGACATGTGCCGACGACAATAGGTTGTCAGAAAATGCAAGAAAATAAATTACTCCTGCTTGCATAACAGAGTCAATAGGATTTTAAATCCACCAATCCCGGAAGAGCAGCACCAAGTGTTACTAAAAATAAAACTGGTTGCTAGGTTTCAAAAATACTACTAGTTTGCCTGTCGGTCTGATAGATCAGAGTTGACACTGTCAATAATTTTAGGTTAGCAAGGTTTTATCTTTGAATTCTTTAAAATTAAAGTAATTGGCGGTTCAGAAAACAATGGTTATTTATATTATTAGGAGTATAAGCAAAGCTTTATGTGCTGTGGCTGATAGGTTGACTGCCGATCGTAGTGAGGCAGCCAAATCAGCCGAAGCACAGAAAGAGCTTATACTCCGAACAATATATGTTATTTTTTCTCCAAACGTGTAAAATTATAATACAAAAATAAGCATCTAATTAACAAGGTTATTTCGGGAAACATTACACTTATACGAAAATCGCATTGCCTGATAGACACTTTCTAGATATTACCGTAGCAACCCACCAAACAACAAATTATTGTTTGAGAAAAGTCAGTCAATTTTGTGGCAATGTCTAATTCAGACGAAATTCAATTAACTCCGTCTGAAATAGCCGAAATAGCAAGAGCCAAGATTGAAAATCTTCTTCCTACAAAGTCAAGCGGTGTTTATGAAGCAGCGTTCAAGAAATTCATTACATGGTGTTTGAAAAAAAATGTATTCGTTTATTCAGAAAGTGTCCTTCTGGCGTATTTTTCGGAGATGGCCAAAAGGATGAAAAGTTCAAGCTTATGGTCGCATTATTTGATGATCAGGACATTGTTAAACCTCCGACATGATGCTGATATTTCACAATACTTAAAGCTGCGTGCTTTTTTGAAAAAGCAAAACGTAGGGTATTCTCCGAAGATAGCAAGAGTTCTAACCAAAGAACAATTCGATATGTTTATTTTTAACGCTCCAGATGAGAAATACTTGGCAGCAAAGGTAAATATATAAGGTTTTATTGGCTTCAAAAATAATTAAAAATTATAATTTATCAGGTTATATTAATATTTGTAATATCTGGAGCATGCCGGTGTGATGAACTGTATAAGATGAAGCTGGATGACGTCGAAGAACAGGGCTCCACATTGCTAATAAAAATACCTGACAGCAAAACAAATAAAAGCCGTAGTTTCACTGTAGTTGGCGAGATGTATATAAATAAGTACAGAAAATATGTGCCCCAGAGGCCCCAAGGATTTGAAGAAAGAAGATTATTTATAAAATATATCAGAATGGAAGATGCTATCGGATGGTTATGGAAATCCACAAAATTGGAAACATAGGAAAAGAAGCGGCTACATATTTAAAACTGCTCTATTGTAATGAGTATACAGGGCATTGTCTCAGACGGACCTGGGCGACTTTGCTTGTCAACACTGGCGCTGATATTACTACCCTCAAGAGACATGGTTCTCGGAAGTCAAGTTCTATCGCGGAAGGATATATTGCAGACACCTTAGAAAACAAAAAGAAGATTAGTAGGAGGATCCTCCTATCGAGTACCAATGACAGGTTTATTTTTTTGAGTTTAATTTTTAAATAATTAATTCTTCTTTTTTTATCAGAGAATGTGATAATGCTCCCCGTACGAGTAAAGAAAGCGCTAGCCCATTGGAATTTGTTTCTACAGATATAGTTAATGACAGCAATTTGGAAGAAATGACAAAATCGCGTTTTGTTCAGAATGCGTCAAATTGCACATTTAATATTAATATTAATTGTAATAAAAATTAACAATAGTTACATACCTATTTACCTTTTTATTCAATCAAGTAACATGGACTTTATATGGTACTTTATCTACGATCATGATATAATATAACCATTATTGATGTGAAACCTCTTCTCTAAATTGTCATTTTATCCATCGATAAATTAAAGAGAGCTTCTTATTGGTTCCCAGCCATGGATAAAATTGACAGAAATTTTATCCATCGGGACTTCGACCAATGAAAATTAAAAATATTGGGATTTTTATTTTACAACATTGCCATGTTGGTAACAGTTCGCATTAATTGCAACAACATAACCAAACAAAACTAAAGTAATTGACAACAAATCGTACCAAAGAGTATTAATAGTGAAATTCGTGATTTGTGAAGTAATTTTTCCTAACCGAAAATTTTTAGATGTTGGAAGAAGAAAATGAAATGTCCTGTACGCAGTATCGCAACGACTGCAATAGAAAATCTTTTACCATAAAAATCACGGCACAAATATGAATGTGTTTATGAAACTTTTTTTAAAATGGCGAGCAGAGAAAAATACTATGTATTTCCTTTTCTGAAAATATTGTATTAAGTTAATTTACAGAAAAATATTTATGTTTTTCTTTTTGGACAATGTAAACTAACTGTCGTAGTGTCATGTTCAAAAATTAAAAATATTGAACTAAGAATTTGTTTTATTATGTTGTATGGATGATCGTAGATAAAGTATAGTATTATACTCGCAAGTAAAGGTTTTTATCCAGTCAAATGATTACATGCACTCGCCCTTGGTTCGTGCAGCAAACTTCATTTTCATGGATAAAAACCTTCTTTACTTGCTCATGTAATAATATACTATTATCTGCTTAAAATGCCACTTTTATGACGTTTGGAGAAAAACGATTTTATTGCAAATCAAAATTATAATAACAGTCAAAAAACTTCGTCAAAAGGAACTATGGAACGAAACAAATTAGAGCAAATGCTCAAAATGTCCACCATTCATTTCTAAGCATAAACGTGTCCTTCTTAAGAGGCTTAATTTCGAGTCCATGATCATTTGTGGGGTAATTGTAGCAAATGAGTCTTGAATTCGATCTCGGAGCTCCTCCTCCGTTTTAACGGGCTCTCTGTAGATAATATTTTTACATGTCCCCAAAGAAAAAAATCAAGGGAATTTAGATCGTGCAGAACTCCCTTCTAGCAAGGTAATCATGTGGCTGTAGATGTTGTACACGAATGTAATGATAGGGATGTTGTCGGGTATTTTTAAAAACTCGGTATACCGAACTACTAGAAATACACAATGGGCGAGCAATTTCGGCAAGGCTTCTGGTACCATCTTCTGCAAAAGCATTTAGAATGGCTTCTTCATTCTGAACTGTAGGCGCAGTCATAAGAGGACCACCAGACTCTTTTCAATTTGGTAGAACTTGACCTGTCTCGTGCGTCCTTGCAATCGCTCGCAGTATTACCTTGTGATCAGGTTGATTTCTGTCCGTAAAACGTTCGGAAAAGACCATCGCTGCTTCCGTGACGTTACGACCGCATTCTCAAAAAATTATAATCATTTCGAGATAATCAGCGGCTGAATACATGATTATGGGCAGATTAAAACGTTTTGACTTCACTTTATCAAATTTAATTTGACAGTGACATTTTTCAAAGAACCCAGGCACCCACATAATTTTAAAGATTTGCTTTTTTATTATAACCTAGTAACGTAAAATTACGACACGCACCTTGAGGGCGCCTGTCTCTGATTGGTTAACTTTAAGATGTCTTTTCTCTAATCGGTACCTTTCAAGTTAGATTTTATTTTCTTTACACCCATCTTAATGCCGTATAGCGTTTCCTCATTTTCCCTAGGGCGCGAGTTGTGAAAGACCCTGTATAACTGTTAATATAATAATTCACAGGATGCATTGAGTAATGCGATTGGAACATTGTTACACCCTAATATGTATTTTAAAGCAAATTGGAATCGTAAAATGTTTACATAGTTTGTAAGTTGGTTATAGTGGATTGTTCAATATGAAATGTACACTTGCATGCAGTAAAATCACACTATTATGTCTTGCTCCGTAATGGGCATTTTGTACTTTAATATTGACTAGAGACAAGGCTAGTTGAAGTGTTCCTGTAAACTTCATAAACTGGCATAGTCTCATTTACAAAAATTTATAAAGTCAGAAATATTTTTTGTTTTATTCAGATGTAACACAGTTCCGAACTGCATAATTTAATTTGCATAATAAAAACAAAAATTGAACTCTGGTATTTTGTATTTGTTCCTTGCAAAAGAAAACTATAAAAAAGCTACGTTTTGCCCAAATGTTTCAAGAAACCCAACTGGTGAATTTCTTTAGGTCGACTACATTTTTAAATCATTTTCAGTATTGTTTTCCAATCTTAAATATTTGAATATTTCAATAATTTAATTTTTCGTTTCTAGAGAATTTTTCGGGGTTCTCTCGGTAATTTCTAGGATTGTAACTTAGAATGAGAGTACATTAATTTTATTTTCAGTTCAGCAGCATTATTTCAGCATTTATTGTGAACACACCGAAGCTTGGGAGTTTAAAAACAATTTTTGTGATTTGCAAGATGAGATTAAGCGCTGTAGATAAATTCGACAAATTTTGTAGCCTTGATATTTTAAAATTTATACTCATCACTCCACAAAATTTGAAGATAATAATTTAATATTGGAGACTAATTTTGAAGGTGATCATTAACATTAGAAAACACTGTATATTTAACAGAAAAACTTCTCCGGTACCATTAAATTTATGCAATGAAAACGAATTTGCATAGAATGAAACTATTAAACGCTGTGGATAAATTCCACAAATTTTGTAGCCTTGATTTTTTATATGTTATGCTCTTTTACTTTTCTATGACGTCTGGGTTATCACATAAAATAAAAATAATACTACTAGTTTGTGGTAGTGCATGGCATAAATTAATTTTTGGATAAACTTACGGTAGTTTAAGAAATTGTAAAGAAAAGTGCTTTTATTATTTCAATTTATGGAGTCTTCATTCTAATGCTAACTCAATGAAATACACCTATTGATCTTTAACATTTTTCTTTTTAACAACGGCAACCGATTAGTAACTTAAAATCATTTAACGATGTAATAAAACACAAGAAAACTCAGACAACGTACTAATTCTTGATGTATGGTTTGCAGTGCATCTTGCTGGAAAAAATATTTTCTAATTATCAGTAACCGTTACCACGGTCTGATTAGTAAATACTATTCAACGAGTCCTTTCAGCTGCTGTGCATAATTTTGTTAGCCGGTTAGAAAAATGTATTGTTAAAAATATGGTCCATATATGAGGCATAGAAGTCTGCAAATAAAAGCTACCCCACAGCCCACATACGAAAATACTGAGGCTGTTTAAAAACTTTGAACTCACTGAGAAAAAAAAATTTATTGGTAAGAAAATTCGGACTTAAATTTAAAATTGCTCGTTCTTAATTTTGGCCCAAGAATTGGTCATTCTTGAGTTTTAAGAATGTTCATTTTTGTTGTCAAATTTAAGAGTGGGTCATATGATTGATTTCAAGAATGTTTATTCTATTTGTTAAATTTAAGAACGGGTCATTCTTAATTTCTAGAACGTTGATTCTTCGTAACAAATTCAAGAATGTGTTGCTCTAATAGCTTTTATAAGTTTTACATTAAGGAATAGGTCATGTTGATTTCAAGAACTTTTATTTAATTATTTAAGAATGTTCTTAATTAATGTATTCTCTTATTTAAGAATTGAAGATGGCCTTCTTATTATATTAAATAAGCACTTGTAAATACAATAATTTTCTGTTCGTCTATAAACAAAAATTATTGCTAAAATTCCACTTTAAGCAGATTTCCTTTCCGCAAATCCAAGTACTTCAGTCACGCTTGTGTTTTGTTAATTTCTTAGAACAAACTCTACATCCCCTAAAAAGTAAAATTTGTTATAAGATCGATAAATAACACTAAATGCATAAAAGAAAATTAAAATAACTTCTTTACCTTCTTCGTTACTATAATTTCTGTTATCGAAGCAACTGGTTCGCTTTATGTAAGATTTCATACACAGCTGAAGTATTTGTAAACAAAACCAGCAAAACAAATTTGAAGGCCGATGTATCTAGTTAAAGAGTTTTCGGTCCGTCCTCTCTGCAGGAGGTCCATATAATAATTATTAGGGGCAATAAATCAAGTTTTAAAATTAAACTTTTGGTTGCATTTGTTTTTTTTTAATACAGATAATTACATTCCATTTATTAAAAAATTAAGTTCACTACCGCCTCGCTCGTAACATGCTCGTCATTATGGTGGAAGTCTCTAGATTACCAGATGTATACTCTCGGAGAAAAACCTGTATAAAGTTTTTCAATTAATCAGTTTTATAAGATGTTAGAATCAAAATTTAGAAATAATAAGATTAGTGTCCCCTAGAAAAAAACTTTGTTATCCTGTAGAAATATCGATCTCCCTGTAGAATTGACAATTGAAGATGCTATTTACACGGAAAAAATTGCTATATTTTATTCGGGACTGATCGAAACCCTTAAAGTAAATTAAAATTAAAACACAAAAAGTTCAATATTCAAAACTTATAAATAATAAATCACAAATTAAAATCAGTATGTAGTAAATATGTAATAAATAATAAAAATAATTAAGAAATCTCTAAAATAACAATTCGACTGCACACTAGCTAAATCAAATCAAGAGTAACGTTTGGAAGTGAAAATTTATGTTAGGTATTTTAAATACAAAGGATGTTGTTGCCATGTTACCCAAAATTCCGGTCTTTCTGAGAATTTTCCGAATTTTCATGGAGGTCAATCACTTACAATTTCGTAGCTGTTCCATAAACCGTCACTGAGTTTTACCTCTTCCCCATAATGTACATTCAATGCGGAATGATGAACTTAATATTCAGTAAATGCTGATCATACTTTAAATCACTGATTAATTTATTTGGTCCCTTAATTGACTCAAAGTGTAGTAACCAAATTCGTTTGTGTATTGGCTATAACCGCCGATTGACTCAGAAATGGTATTTACGAACATGATCCCATTAAGCGGCAACTTCTGTTTAACCCTTCAAGGACGTATGTTGTCCATACGCGTCACAATAAAAAAGTAGCGGTTTTCCCGAATGTCGCACATATGCGACACACGCCTAACTACATCAGAATAAATACCGTCCAATGGGCTGTGTAACCGAAAATAAATTCCGTCCTTAAAGGGGTAATAATAAATGTGCATTTTAATGATTGCAACATTTAGCTTTCAAAATAATTTTCGTCCAACTGATATTTCGATCTCGGCTAGTGAAAATATTCTTTATCTATTGTGAAAATGTCGCCATGCCATCAATTTTAGGTGTTAGCTGTATCTTCGTTAAGGGGTGTTCTCTGTTTGTGCGTAAATTTAGAAAAAAAAAAGAAAAAAAATACAGTTTTCGGCTAATTTAAAGCTTTAATCATTAATTAATTTTCACAATTTTTAGATAATTTTGTACCATACGGCATTCTTTACGACTTCGCCCAATAAAAAATACTGATAATTCAAAATTACCGTTAAAAGCATTAATTGTAACTGATTATGAACGGGATTACGAAATAATTCATATCACTTAATTGATAAAAAAATACGCATTCATATTGGGCTAACTCGTAATAGAATGGTGAAAAATAACATTTTTTTTTAAGAATAAAAGGGGAAATTATACAAGACAACAAATAAATCTAACTTCTAAACTATTATTTATTTATTTATTTATTTATTTATCACAACAGAATTTCAGACTGAACATAAATACACTCCAAAAAAAAACCGTGCAGAGATACCACAATTACCACAAGATGTTCGCAGGCATTACATATAAATATAAGAATATAAAAACATAAAAGAGATGAAAAAAGAAAAAAATAATAACATAAAAATATATAAAAAAAAGAACAAGAAAAACTTAAAACTACACCCTAGCTTACATTACATACCTACATACAGTTTATAATTTACAAACTTTAAATTCCAAATTTTTATTTTACATTTTCAACAGTTAAATCTTATCGATTTCTTAATAATTTTTAGCTGACTGACTTTGACTGAATCTAGCACTTTCAATTCATTCGGCAGATCATTGCACGTTGCAACAGCTTTTGTATAACTATTTGTATCACTCACTTACTCTCTTTTTATTTTTGGCCAAAATTAGGGTTTTAATTCTAGTAACATTATAAGATTTCACGTATTGACTTTTAAGATCACAGTAATGCAGTCTTAGCAATTCATATGTAAATAATTACACAAGGTTTAGGGGATTATCTTGTGTAACACAATCACTTTTGTCAAGTATTTTTAGAATTTTGTCCTGCAATTTTGATTAATTCTGTAGGCCACTCCCCAAGCTATAATGCCATAGGTTATTATACTTTGGAAGAACGCATCCTAAGTGTATCAGTTGACGTTGAGCTAGCAATTTTATGAAAAATATAGACTTAATACTTTGTTTTTTTAATAATATATTGGATGTGTTTGTCCCAATTAAGATTACAATCAAAAACTATTCCCAGATATTTGTCCAAGATTTTTTTGTCTACAATTAAGCGAAATAGGTTCTTATAAAATATTCCATGCATTTCTTTCTTTCATTTATTGCTAAAAAGCCAGATTTTAGATTTACACATCAACGTCCTTAAGATGCGTTGGTGCAACCGGGCGTAAAATAAGTATACAGTTCATAGTGAACAACCGACATAACCAACTTGGAAACTAAGAAAAAATTTCGCGATTGAAATCCTCTTTACAATTGGAGCATTGCATCGCCCTGATCATATTACTCAATGCACTGCGTGCTTCATTGTTTGAAAAATTATCCAAAAGATTTAGAGCAAATTGAGAATGTTTTTCTTGCAAATTACGAGTCGATTCGATCCCTGAACCTCGCACAATCGTTTCATACAGAAACTTATAATTAACAACAGAAAGATCATCTTTGCAGATTTCAATTTCGTCGTACAGATTAGGATTATTTTCCAATTCGAATAATAGTGGAGCCGATACAAGATTGAACGACCCTGAATAATCTCCAACAAAACATGTCAATTCTTCATGAGCTTGATAAGCAAGAGCAAAGTGCACCCCAAAACGGAACGCTTTTTCTTGTTTATCTAAAGGGTGTCGTGCCATTCGTAAGGCCCCTTCGCAACCCTTTCCCAATAAACTGGCGGAATTCAAAACGTTCCTTCCCGTCCACTCTGCTTCGGCACTTCCCAACGCCTTTTCCACCGGAAACGGATCAAGATTCGACTGATTGAATACATCAAATTCCACTTTCTTATTTGAAGGTTTCGCGGGTAAGGGAAGGTTCTCAAGATCTCTTAGTCCTACGAACTCTGATTCTGTTAAATCTCGCAGTGCTGTGCCCATTAATTCTGTAACTTCTTGGTTTCGTAAGTTTGCCATAAGAGTGCAGGCTTTGGAATACAAAAGATCGCCGCCTAAAAGCGCAATTTTATTTCCGTAACGCAATTCTGGTTTGCTTTCGGTAGAATTGACCATTGACTTGTGAATCAAATGACTCATTCGTACCATTTCTGTTATTTCCGCCAAGTAACGTTGGCTGTGAAGAATCCCGTACATTCCATCTAGATCTATATCTGGCACATCAACATGTTGACCCTCGGTTTTTGATACTAATAATATTATTAATCCCCAGTCAGGTTTGTTATTTTTTTTCTGATTTAGGATGTCACTAAAAATTACCATTGAACTTGCGATTGGTTGCAGTAATTTTACTTACTTGAAAGACCCCAAACATGGATGCTTTGTAGCCGCAAGATTTTGAAGGTGTTCCCGGATATTAACAGTGCCATCATTCAACAAACCCTGTAAATTAGACGGAGAAGTAGAATTGGGAACAATTTTTTTCGCAGCACTCATGATTTCGTTCGAATTGCGAATATGATTGGTTTTGTCGACTTGATGTATATTTCTCGTGAAAGCTTTGTAAAGACCGCGAGCTTTTGTGTTCATCTCAGAAAAATGAAATTAACTGCTTTAATTTTTTAAACAACGATGTTGCAGATACTGAACGCGTTTGAGGGACCAAATGCATGTGGGGGAATATAAAGGTTGAGTTTTAAGTTGTAAACAAATTTGATACATTATCGAACACTGTCAAGGTCAAAACTGTGACGTTATTTAGCGAGTTCAAAAAAGCTTATTGCGAAAACTGGAATGGTTTATTTTCCGAAGAAATCGCTCGAAGGCGAAATCATACAAGTGTTTGTTGATGTATCATCACTCGTTCATGAATTCTAGTTCTGGTGTTTACGGTCATTTTTACAGGAGTAGTCTGTTGCTCCGTAGCTATGAAAATTTGGTCAGGTTTTATCATTTACCGTCGCGACGCTCATTTATGTTATCCTTCATGTATTTTTTGATCTTTTCTTTCTATAAATCTTATTTAGAGTTATTTTTTTAATATAATCTAAAAACAAGAAATTGTCGTTTAAGTCAATTCTATTTGGTGGAAAACTATTTGAAAAATACGATGATTAAGTTATGGTGCTTGAATAATGAAAGTACAAAAATTCTAAATTTGGGTCACCGTAAAGCAGTGCATGTGGACCCTGGCGTTGGAATATATTATACGATGACATTTTGAAAATTGTATTGAATTATTTTGGAACGATTAAATAACTAAAAAACATATACACTAAGACCTCGTTTTGCGTTTCCTCGTTTAACGCTGATTCGATATAACGCTGTCTGCTCGAAGTCTAAAAAAAAACATTACGTTGATTCAAATTATTTCGGCATTTTGTTGATTTGTTTATAGCTATACAGTACGATTATTTCTGAACAATCAACGAAAGGTGGCAATTTATCGTAGCGCTATACTTCCCCTAAACCTCTGTTTGCTTGGTACGTTTATTTTCGCGAATCCCGTTCATTAGGAGTTATTAATTTATGTGCTTGTAATCCTCGATATTATTGTGAAAGAAAATCAATAAAAATTCTATTTGGTCATTAAAAATAACTCCGTACATTTTTTAGATTATTCAGAATGAATAAATGTAGTAATAAAATCAAAATGACACGAAAAAGCATTTTGAACCATATTAAAATGTAGGTGTCGAGGAAACTGGAACACGATGAATATCAAGTTGACATTGGAACCGTTTTAACCCGACAAAGCTGGCGCCATACGCCTCAGAAACAGACTTTTTTTGGAAACGCTAAATAATAATTTAATCTTTTAATAAATTTGGCTGATTCTTCGCGTAGCTGCCTTATTTGGTCAGCACTATCATCAGTCTTTCGTATGATAGCGACGTGTGCAGACATATAGTTTTTGTGTTTTGCGTAGCCACCGGCTGTGGGACCCGACGCCAGCCGGTATGTAAGTAAAATAAGCTGAATGCAATTTTCCTTTAAAAAATTAAAAAAAATTTTTTTTTCATTTTGTTTAATAGCTTATTGTGTTAAAACTTATCACTAAACCTATTTTGAAAAGAAAGTCTAATGATTTGTTTTTGTTTTAGAGGTGTTACAAAAAAGTGACAATTTTCATATCAATGGAATACTCACTGTTTAAGTTTAACAAAAATAATGTTATATTAAATCTAGTTGTAATTTATTGTCACTCGTTCAGTATCAGGAACTTTAACATTTCAGATTTAGGAAAAGTCAGTGAAACACTGGGCTGCTGTTCGCTTCAAATAACTGAACACAATTAATGTGAAAACAGCTTAATGTGAAAGCACAATTAGAATGTTTAACTGATCCCTTATTAAGAAATAGTAAGAAGTCATTATAGGTAGAAAATGTTGATTTTAGTCCGGATCTGATAACTTTAGGTTACAGTGGAGTTTGATTTACACCCCTCATTATGTCAATCGGTCATCATTTGCGATCCGGTAGAGTTACCACTATAAACGTTTTGGTAATTTTATTATTAATCGATTTTTAGCATAAAAGCGTTAAAAAAAATTGTCAGATTAAATTGAACGCTCTAGGTAAATTCCACATTTTTTTTCAAAAATTATACATTTTTTGCCTTTTACGTCTAGGTGGTTAATCATAAAAAAATTAATACCACCATGAAATATACAAAATTAGAAAATAATATTTGAGATCAATTTTGGGGGTGATCATTAACATTGGAGAACTCTGTATAATCCACAGAAAAACATATTCGGTATTATTAAGTTATTCCTTGTGCGTCATAGTTGTTTTCGCGAAACTAAAATACAACTGCGTTGAGTGGAACCGGATTAGTTAATTTTTTAAGTGATTTATCCCACAAAGTTACGATTTATATAAATTGGTTCTTACAAATTTTTCAGTCTAGTGCAGGATTTAGAACAAAACAAATCATAAATCATAAGAAAATATGTTAAAGTTTATTCGAATGAAGCAGTTGCGTTCTCTTGCTGCAACTTGCATTTTCAAACAAAACTTAAGGTAAGTTTCATTTACAAAATAATCGAAAGCATAAAATATTTTTCTAGCACAAAACTTGATGAAATGGGGACTGCACTAACCAATATTTTTCTAACGGAAACTGAAGTTGGGGAATTAAAGTCGGTTCACAACGAAATCGGTGATTATCTAACGAATCTTGATCAATTCAAAGGTGTAACGCCACTTCGTGATTTCTACAAGAATTTGATCGAATATAATGTGGTACCGTCTATTCTTGGGTATGCGTTAATAGAATCCTATAAGAGATGGGCAGAACCAGCAGATTTGACTAAAGAAAATATTAAATTGGTCAATGTTCTTGCGTGGGGTATAGACACGGTGAGTTAGCATCAACAGTTACCAACGTTAAATTGTCGTTTTTCGATTTTAAAATGGGCGTACTTAACGTTATTTATTTTATCCCAACCTTGTCAGTGGATAACGGTATTGATTTTGCAGAAGTTCTGATAGTAATTTTGACACGCTATTGAACCTTCCCGTGCGTTGGCTGGTCCGGTGACGATTCACACAGTAACGTTGCCACGCGATGTTTGTTATCGCTGTAGTTGACTGTAAATACCCACGCTGTTTCTCGACCGTTACCGTTTTTTATCATAGTTGACCTAACAAAAATTACGAGGAAATTACTTTCCTTATCTTGCAAACTTCTGCAAAATAGGAAAACTATGGGCAACTCACCTGCTTATATTCAAAATAACATCAACAATGTTTTGGTCATTTTATACAAACACCCAATTTCTAACAAATTTCAAGTGAAGATTTTTTTTCGGGATTTTCTTTGTATCATTATAAGCAACACTGCATAAAAAATACAATGAAAAATCGTGTCCGCCAAAGAAATTAGTGAAGGTCGAAGATCGCGAAAATCAGCTTTTCTCAAATATCTCGTGAAGTATTGGTTTCATTTGAATTTCGGTTATTACAAAATTTGTTTCGATAAATTCCATTTTCCCTGAAACCAAAAATCATTTGCAGAATCCGAGTAGTCCATTTTGGATTTCTGAACATGTACAAACTTTTGGCATATTTAGATTTTTAAAGAAATCGAAGATGAAAGTTTTTCCCATATGGTGCGAACAATATGGCGGGCACTGTATATGACACATTCGAAAAAAAGGTACGAAAAATGATTGATATTAAAAATCAATTTAAAAAAATTGCCCTTAGCCCCCTGATGTTTGTCAATATCGGAAGGTGACAATTTGTGGTTGTACCAACTAGGGATACCAATCCCGCAAACGCTGAATCCCGCATGATTTTTGCGGAATCAGTAATGTCGGGCTACATATGCGAGATCCGCGGGTTTATTGGGGGCTGAATAAAAATATCCGAATTTGAAAAAATATGTATGCAGAGCGCGCGTTTTCTGTCCCTGAGTACTTCTGCAATAAAATCAGGTCAAATGTACAAGATCAAACTTTGAACACTTTATCATTTTACTAATAAATGCCACTTTAATTTTGAATTTAGTTGTCTTTTATTGCATAACTAACTTCTGGTATTTAATTTTCTTAGCAACTGAAAAAAGCATTGTGATAGTTGTAATTCCGCAAATGTTGCCGATCCGCGGGATTGATGACGTCAGTCCGGCAAGCTTGCGGGACTGAAGTTTTGATGCGGGATTGGTACCCCTATTTCCAACACAACAATAAAAGATTTATTTATGTATATCAGGTTACGGGTTGCGGTACTATGCTTGACGATATGCTAGATGGCTCGCCAGTTCGTAGAGGTAAAACTGCATGGCATAAGCTCGACAATGTGGGGCTGGAAGCAGCAAATCACGCATTGATGTTAGTAAAAAGCATAGATTTGGTCCTCTCAAGATACTTTCCCGATACTAAGAAATGCAAATTTTTAATGGGAATATTCCAGGAATTGTGGTTTTCCTATTGTTGTGGTCAAATGTTGGAGAGTATTTTGTTCAAAGATGGTAAACCACAATTGGAGCTCTTTACACCCGAAGTGTATCATAAGTTAGTCTATTTGAAAGCTGGTAATCTCTTAGTTCGTCCTCATTGCGCTATAATTCTTGCTCTAACTAACAAATTTAAAAAGGAATACGAAATACCAATAGAGGCTATTAGTCAGAAGATGGGACTTATATTTCAAGGAAGCGTAAGTGGTACCTCTTGAAGTAAAAAAAATAAGAAAATGATTTCAGAATGACATACATGGGTGCTTCAATAATCAAAGGGAAAAAGAAGAAGGAAATACGGATATTTCTAATGGTAAATGTACTTGGCTGATAGTGGAGGCATTACGACAGGCAAACCCTGCTCAGAGGAAGATTATTGAGAATTATTACGGCCGACCTGGTACCGAAGCTGAAATGGCAATCCGAAATGTATATCTGGAATTGGAATTGACTAAGCAATACGAACAGGTTGAAAAAGAAGTGCTGAACGATTGTGTTGAAATTGTAAAGAACCATCCGGATAAGAAGGTTCGCGATGTTTTATATCTATTTGAAAAGTGCGCAGATTATTTAAATTTAATTAGGTTTAATACTGATTTTTACTCAATGAAGTACAGCTGTTGATCTTTAACATTTTTATTTCTAACAAAGATCGATTTCTAGATGTTATTATATTTTTTAATTTGAACTCCAATTGATTAGTAACTTAAAATCATTTAACGATGCAATAAAGCACAAAAAACCTCAGACAACGTACTATGGCTTGCTGTGACATCTTGCTGAAAAAATATAGTCTAATTACTATCGAATTTGTGCATCGGTAACTGTTACCACGGTCTGATTAGTTCCATTTGAACCATTAATAGTAGAGTGTGTGTGAATAATCCCAGAAATTCAGAGGGAACATAAGAAACGAAGTAAACACTATTCAACGAGTGCTTTCAGTTGCTGTGCACAATTTTGTTAGCCGTTTAGAAAAATGTATTGTTGAAAATATGATCATGTAAGAGGAATAAAAGTCTGCAAATAAAAGCTACCCCACAGCCCACATACGAATATACTGAGGCTGTTTAAAAACTTTGAACTAGCTGTAGATTGTAAACAATCAAAATTTGACTAACAACAAATTTCAATTTTCTTTCTCTATTTTTAAATAACAAATTTGTATTATGTTCACTTAAAATTATAATTATTGAAAAGTTTTTGACCGTTATTCTCCGACTCCGAACTTTACACATCTTCAGAGACAAATTATTATGAACTTTATGCCTAAGTGGTTATAGGGTGTCTGGCATGCGTTTCGATTTCAAACTTGGGCGACTTCGGTGGATATTACTGCCCCTGTCACGAATTTCATTACGATGCGTCCTGGCTGATGCGAAAAGGACGACGGTTTCTTCATGCGATCACTGTCATGCTGTGGCAATTTCGTTTGCTGTTATGTGTTTTTCTATCCATTTGAAAGTCGCCGAATTTCCCTTCAGGGATTTGATCTAATTTAATTTCGATTGTAACCAAAGCCATCACGTGAATCTAAGAACAAATTAATCAGTGACCTAACTGAGTATGTTCCTCACATCGACGAGGCTGCTACGACCAGATGGGTAAAGTTTTGGGGGGCTATTTTCCGACTCCGAACTATTCACATTCTCAGACAATTGCGAACTCCACGCCTAATTGACCGACCTAGCCTACAACCAACTATGCGCCGACGAAAACAAAAAGTAGATTTTTCTGGAAAACAGTGTATGCTTAACGTTATGAATGCTTCATTGGATTATTACCTATTATAAATTAAACGCTTTCAAAATTTCGGTCAATGTTTTTTTTATAAAAATTCTTTATAAAAGTTACCAAACCAATTTTACTTTTATAAATTAACTTTATTTCCCAATGTATGAATTTCTAAAAGAAGGGAATACCGTTTGAGCAACCCTTGTATATTTATAAGAAGTATGCATTTAATTAATTTAATTAATGGATTGTTGTGAAAATATACTAAAGTTAGCTAAAAATTTTAATTAGTGCATGCTCTTATATGCAGGAGATTATTTTTAACCCTAGACCGGGCGCGAGCCCGAGTACTGTGGCGCCATTATTTGATTAGATAAAGTCTTAACGCACTGTCGCCTACCTTACCTTATCATCAGTTCCTGACTATCGAGTCAGTATTGTTTTTGAGACAGTGAAGTCAATAAGTGTGTTAATATTTGGATAAAGTAAAATTTGATACGTGGTGAAAATTAATTCGAAAACCCTGTAATGAGCTGTGTACAAAAATTCCCGTTAGAAAATAAAAACTGCGAACCATATGTCATATCGGATGGAACTCAAAAGCTCTGACCTTTTCTGAAAGTACCTGCTTCCAGTGTACGTACAATATTTCTGCAGTTCAAATGCTTGAATGGTTTCCTTTAGGTAAGTTTAGTAAAATATCTTTAGTGTATGCCTAAAATTATTTTAAAATTAATATAAAATTGTTTTGACTACAGATTAATCCAAGGATCCGAGAAAGCAACTCTACTATCGCTAGAATTTGCAAACTGGTTGTTACAGACCAGTTCACAGTGCAACGTTTTAAGATTGTAAGTGCAACAACGCCAACAAATTTAATGCGGATACATAGTTTTGGCAAATTACGTACAAATAAGACTACTGTTACTGGTGTGAGGTTGCATTTTTATTCAGGTAATTGATTTGTCACAAAAGAATTAAATCAGTATTGTTTGTAATTATTGTAGATAAATATGAACTTTGAAATTGCGATAATTCCATTGTAAGCCTCACAATTACAGAGAAAATTAAAAATATTAAATTGTATACATTTCTTACATTAGAGTTAGTAATGATACATGCTGTACTATATTGATTTAAAATGATTAAAATAAAAATTCAAAATATGGAACTTGCAACAATGATTTTATTTTGTTTTCGTAATGGTTTGCAATCGTAGCCCTGTTATATTAATAAACATTTATATGCAATTTGAAAGAAATATGTATGTGTATTTATAATAAATTCGAGAAAATTAAGATTTGGCCTGTATAACAAAATTATAGTAATTTAAAATATTGTATATTTCTAATTTTCAAAATTGATTCCAGAAACAACACTGCCAACGTTTAATGAAAGACTGCCAAATTACTACTTATTTCAGCGATATCAGGTATCTAAATAATCACAAATTTTATTTAAGTCTACTTATGTATTACTTTATTTCTAAAAATCTTTACAATTTGTTTAAACTAGCGTAACATATATTTGTCACTAATCATTGTAAAATTATGTAAAAAATATATTATGAAATTCTAAATAAATAAATTGTGTTATAAATATTTGTATTATTTTCCTACAGTTGACTACATAACATAATTGTAACAAAAATGTGTTAAATATATATTGCTACGTTATGTAAATGCAATATTTCAACGTTTATGTCGCCAAGATACTTTCATCGTTACATGCATGTAACATAAATAGAACAAAAGTTATATCTTTGCTACGTACCAGATCTGTTCACAACGTAGCACGACGAGGTTACATTTATAGCGCGTACTACATAACATGCATATATCACAGTTACATAAATGTTACATCAATATTTTTACATTTATATAAATGGACGGGACATTGTATGGTACATGGAACTTACATGTATGTTACTTGTTACATAACTGTATACATTCAAAGTACGGATGTTATATAAAATTTACGTTAATGTTGTAAGTTGTGGTTTGCTGGGGGGTTCCGGTATTATACTTGACGATCTGCTAGATGGCTCGCCAGTTTGTAGAGGTAAACCTGCATGGCATGAGCTCGACAATGTGCGGCTGGAAGCGGCAAATCACACATTGATGTTAGTGCAAAGCATAAATTTAGTTCTCTCAAGATACGTTACCGATACCAACAAATGCAAATTTTTGATGGAAATACTCCAAAAATGCGGCTTTACCGCGTGTGCTGGTCAAATGTTGGAGAATATTTTGATCAAAGATGGTAAACCACAATTGGAGCTTTTCACTCCCGAAATATACCGTAAACTAGTTTATTTGAAAACTGGTTATCCCATGGTTCGTTTTCATTTCACTGTAACCTGCACTTTAACTAACAAGTACAAAAAGGAACATGAAATACCAGTAGCAGCTCTTAGTCAAAAGTTTGGGCTTTTAATACAGGCAAACGTAAGTGGTACTTTTTGAAGTGAACGAATTAAGAAAATGATTTTAGAATGACTTCTATGGCTGCTTTAGTAATCAAAGAGAACAAGAAAAAGGAAATATGGATATTTCTAAGGGTAAATGTACTTGGCTGGTGGTGGAGGCATTACAACAGGCAAACCCTGCCCAGAAGAAGATTATTGAGAACCATTACGGCCGACCTGGTGCCGAAGCTGAAATGGCAGTCCGAAATGTATATCTGGAATTGGAATTGCCTAAGCAATACGAACAGTTTGAAAAGAAAACGCTGAACGATTGTTTTGAAATTGTAAAGAACCATCCGGATAAGGACATTCACGATATTTTATACATGGTTGAAAAGGTGTCAGATTTTCTAGATTTCTTGCGTCTATATTCTAGTGAAGAAGTTGTTAATGTTAGCTCATTGAAATTTGGTTTTTAAACTTTAACGTTGTTTTTTTTTTTAACAAAGATCAAGTTCTTATTGCTATTTTATTTTTAATTTGAAATACAATGGATTAGTGACTTAAAATCATTTAATGATGCAATAAACCACAAGAAAACTCCGATAACATATTCATTCTTGCTATGAGACTTGCTGTGCCGTTTAACCGAACTCTACTTAAGAAGTTATTATGGGTTGTTCGGGCCTGATAACCCCAGGCTAGAGTGGGATTTAAATTACAACCCCTCATATAATTTTTATTCGGTCATCATTTGAGGTCGGGTTAAGTTAATACTTTAATCTCCGGTAGCACCAACGACGCCTGTTAAATTTAATCTTCAATTAATTCCATGGTAACGTTGGTGCAACCGGGCATAAGCTATTCAAAATCGCACTTTGTGTTGTAGGTTTCAGTATTTTCATTATTAACAGATTTTGAAGCAAAAATATTTTTGTGACTTGCAAGATGAGATTAAACGCTGTAGATAAATTCGACAATTTTTTTAGCATTGATATTTTAAAAGTTATTTATACTCATCATTCCACAAAATTTGAAGATAAAAATGTAATATTGAAGACAAATTTTGGGCGTGATCATTAACATTAGAAAACCCTGAATATTCAACAGAAAAACTTATCCGGTACGATTAAATTGATCTAAATTAATTTGTGCATTTTTCTTGATGCAATAAAAACGAATTTGCACAGAATGCAACTATTAAATTAATTTTTGGGTTAGCAAATTACGGTAGTTTAAGAAATTGTAAAGAAAAGTGCTTAGATTATTTCAATTTATTGAGTCTATATTCTAATGCTAACTAAATGAAATACACCTATTTTCATCTCATTTTATTATTAAGGGCAATAAATCAAGTTTTAAAACTAAACCTTTGGTTGCATTTGTTTTTTTTAAATACAGATAATTACATTCCATTTATTAAAAAAGTAAGTTCACTACCGCCTCGCTCGTAACATGCTCGTCATTATGGTGGATGTCTCTAGATTACCAGATGTATACTCTCGGAGAAAAACCTGTATAAAGTTTTTCAATTAATCAGTTGTAGTGAATTGAATTTAAAATTTAAAAATTACGCCTGCACCGTCGGCAACCCGACACACGCACCGACTTAAGTGTCCCGAGTCTTAAGCCACGTTGAGTAGTGTAGAGGGCAGGACCGGTTTAGGAGAGCCGCGAAGGGTTGTGGGGGAGAAGCTAGCGGGCCCTGAACAGAAGAAGACGCTTCGAGCAAAAGTGGTTGTTTGTAATTTTATTTTAAAGTGTCTTGTTGGTTTGGAGGATGGTTTTTAATTAGTGGAGTAGTTCGTGCATCGTCTCTCGACCGGGTATCGTATCTGGTAGTTTTTGTTAACGGTTACAGCGCGTGGGGTAGGTTAGTTAGCATGTTAGATTTAGTAGTATGAAACTGTAGTTAGATAACGAATCGGCCTAATCGCGCGTTAGTTTTGGTTAAGTACGGGGACGGCAAGGGTTAGCATGCGTTTTTTTATCGCGGGGGCGAAGAAACGCGGGGTTTTCCGTTGTTTGTAAAGGGGACGCGGGTTACGTGTCGTTAAGGGTCAAAATCTCCGCGCGGCGTCATGTAGCCGCTCCGTTAGGGCGTGCCTTCCAGTGCCGGAGTATCGGGAGGGCCCGTTACTTAAGCGCGCACTCGGGAGCGCTTGAACCAGATTTGGACCGACGCAAGGTTTAAAGGGTTATGCGGAGGCGCCCAATTCCACACGAAGACCTCGTTGGGAACGACCGGTCGAACGTAATTATAGGTCGGTTCGTCGCATGTGTGTTCCTTGATTAGATATTGTATGTTCTAATTGTAAACATGAGAAATCGTCCTTTTATTAATTTAAATTACCATCTGCGCGTAAAGTGGACATTTAGTTATCACCCCCGGGAACTGGTTGCAGCTCTTACCAGTGGCGGCGAGCTGGAATTTGTGTTCCATTTCCTCGGTTGTGAGTATGATCGAAAAGGTTTTGTTTGTCTATTATGCTATGTATGTGCTGTTTATAACGGTGTTGTTTTTGTACTCGGTGGTGGGGAACCTAGCCAATAACAGGCGGGACATCATTTATAGGCCGAGATTGTTGTTTTTATGTGTGTCTAATTGCTGTGCCGTTCTCTCCACCGTTCGAAAAAGGCATTAAGGCAGAGTTACGGACCGCCCTCTACGGCGCACTGTAGTGCTGGATCGTGGGCCTGGAAAGGCAACAGTTCGTAGCCCGGTTAATTTATCATAACAAATAGTTCTTGTTATTTCATGCTTCAAGTGATAATAATGATGAAATCATGTCCATCATTCGTACTGCCTTGCCAATCAAAATTTATCCAGGTCTTCGGTGTGATCTCCGATATGTTTCAGATGATTCGACATTACAACCTAAATATGCCACATGTGTTTATTGATCACATAACCACAGCTCGTTTATGTTGTTGTATGTTGTTTTTTTAAAAGGGACGATTTCTTATGTTGTGTATGTCGGTGTTGCATTAATTGCTTTCTTGCTTGTGTACTTTTTGTTTTACATGCCTGAGGAATCTGTTTGCGTGGAGGTTTCACAGATTCCAAATTATTGCATGAGTATTTGTTTCGTTTACTATAGGGTTTTCCAATAAGAGGTGTTATTTTGAATAGCCCGTTATTTCGGTAGATGTCACTTTTGGAGCTGTAATTTTTTGACATTTGACAAGTAGAAACTACGCCATTAATAAAAATGGAACGATACACGCTTCAACAACGCATTGAAATTATTAAAAAATAGCGCAATCCATTAACCGTAACTGGTGCTCCAGCCTCATTTTCGAAAAAGTAAGGTCCAATGACCCCGCCGGACCATAAACCGCACCAAACAGTCATACGTTGAGGATAGAGAGGCTTTTCAACAGTAACTCTTGGGTTTTCTGAGCCCCAGATGCGACAATTTTGCTTGTTGACGAAGCCATCCAGGTGGAAATGGGCCTCATCACTCAAGATGATTTTTCGATGGAATTCCGGATCATTTTCATGCATTTCAAGGACCCAATCGGCAAGGATACGACGTTGTTGATGATCGGCCGGCTTGAGTTCTTGTGTTAACTGAACTTTATAAGCCTTAAGACCCAAATCTTTATGCAAAATACGGTGTAATGACGTTTTTGGAATGTCTAATTCCAAAGAACGACGAGGAATGGACAAACCTGGGTTTTCTTCAACACTTTCGGCTACAGCAGCAATATTCTCGGCTGTTCTTGAACGACGTGCACGGGTTTTATTCTTCACATCACTAACTTGTCCCAACAGCTCGAATTTTTCCACCAATTTCTGTATTGCGGTCCGACAAGGTGCTTCACGACGACCCAAAAATGTTCGAGTTTTACGAACCGTCTCTGCCAAATTTTCACCATTTTTATAGTGAATTTTAATAATTTCAATGCGTTGTTGAAGCGTGTATCGTTCCATTTTTATTAATGGCGTAGTTTCTACTTGTCAAATGTCAAAAAATTACAGCTCCAAAAGTTACATCTACCGAAATAACGGGCTATTCAAAATAACACCTCTTATTGGAAAACCCTATTAAATTTAATTAAAAAGGCATCCTCCACTACGCTGTTGTTTTATTGAAGACACTCCTTCCCCCAAAAGTCTCACCGTTGCATCCAGAACGCTTGCCGCATTGTGTAAACGCGACGAGGGGTCCTACCTCCGTTCTAGACGATCACAAATTTTTGGCCAATTTGAATTTCGCGGTTTAATTTCTGAGCTTCGGGATATTTCAAACATTTAAATTATTTCGGCGGCAAGTTTGGGTCATTACAGATTTGGTGCCGTGACCAGGATGCAATTGCGTGAGCTTTTTGTAAGGGGTGTCTACGGGGGCGTAGTTTAGTAGATTTCGCTGATTGCTTCCGTTCTTCCTTGGCTTTATGTGCGTATACTGGTTGCCGTTTTTGTAGCAGGTAGCCTGGAAAAACGTAGGAGAGGATGCAGGACTGCCAACGAAAACCCTAGCGCACCATTGCCTTCGGTAGAGGAAGGAAGAGAGAGGATGACGGAGCAATGAGGTTCTGGCCCACCCCGTGAGCGGACGTGAGGGAGCCAACCCGATTACAGAGGTGGCTATGCTGGAGCAAACCAGAGACGGAGCAGTTGGACGTTGCAGGTTGGGTGAACCCTCCTGACCCAGTCTCAGGAGATGGTCCCAGAGGCTGCGGGTCCGGGGCCTTCCATTTGCAAATGTCGACCATGACGCAATTCTGGACACAACAGTCAGGACCCAACAGACGGATGCAAGCAAGGGGTGCAAGGCTCGAAGAGATGTTTAAATTCACCTACCAACCAAGAAGTGCCATCCGTCGCTATCATGCTCGCCACGACGAAGACACTTGGGGGCGTCTGTAGTGAACTGAATTTAAAAATTTAAATTTACGCCTGCATCGTCGGCAACCCGACACACGCACCGACTTAAGTCGCCAGATTCTTAAGCCACGAAAATAAGGGTGGAGTGGGGCCGGTTTTTTTAGGAACGCGAAGCGAGGGTGCGGGGAGAAGCTAGCGCGCCCTGAACCGGGGAACAAGACGCTCCGAGCAAGAAGGGTTGTTTATTATGTTTTTAAAGTGTATGGTTGCTTGGGGGTGGTTTTTAATCAGTGGTTTAACTCGTGGAAGATTCTCCCGACGCTGGTGTGGTACGTTTGTGTCCTTTTAGCGGTTAAGTACTGTTTTTTGCACTTATTTGGTAGTTGGTCGTTGGCCCTTTGTTTGATTAGGGCGTGTCGGTAACGAGACGGCCTGGTTACGCGTTAACTTCGCGTCCGGTCTTCCGCGATTATTGTTACCGGCGAACGACGGTAGTCAAACGCGAAATTGTCAGGGCAGAATTAATTTGAGTCCAAGAAGCGCGTCCTATCGAAGCCGCGCCCCGCGATCAAAAGCGCGCAATAGAGGTTGGAAATTGTTAGTACTAGAGACGCGGAGAGTACAGGAGAGTACTCGTGATTAAGGCACTATGGATCCAAGGACGCCTCCGTTTTATTTTCGGTGTTTGAAGGTGACGCCGTGTACCGAAAGCCGCGGTCTGGCCGCGTCACTCGGTGGCGCAGTTAAAAATACAAATCCGCGCAACAGATGAACCGCCACGGGGGGCGAAGGGCAGTATTCCACCTCGACGTTTTTTATTTTGTTTGTCTCGCTGACTAAGAATTACAGGCCGTTTCGTACCACACCCGTTTGTGTAAATAGTTGTATGCTTTGTGTAAACACTGAGGAATCGTCCCGAGTTAATTTATTGTAAGATCGGGCACTTGTTACCAACGTTGTGCACTGTTCCCAGTGTCACCGAAAAGACGCCAGTGGCGTCCCGCGAGAGGGGTCTGTCGCGCATCTGTATGTGGATTCTTCCGTACTGGGGTGGGCAGCCCTTGATTCTTGTGACTATTTTTCTTTTGTGTGTTTTTTTTTCCTTTGTAGTCCTTGGGACAGGATCAGCATTCCAGTCAAAGCGACTGCACTGTTCCGCCATTGCCCAGGGACATGTTTTTCTGTGTGTTTTCCATGTAGTCCTTGGGACAGGGGCAGTATTTCAGTAATAGCAACTGGACTGTTCCGCCATTGCCCAGGGACATGTTTTCTGTTTCCTTTTTTTTCAGGACTTCGAGTAAGCGGGTGGGATCCAGGGGATTCGTAAATTTACAACGTAACCGCGCATTAAGTACGGCTTTTTATACCGTACGACCACATTCCGTTTATGTGGTATTTCAATCGGGCAATTTCTCAGTGTGCTGCATGGGTTGTTTTTTTTTTTGTTAACTTAAATTTGTGTATGCTTTTGTTTTTTTTTAACATGCCTGAGGAATCGGTTTGCGTGGAGGTTTCACCGATTCCAGTTTATTGCCTGAGCTCTCCGCTCTTACTATTTAAATATAATTAAAAAGGCATCCTCCACTACGCTGTTGTTTTATTGAAGACACCTCTTCCCCTAAAAGTCTCACCGTTGCATCCAGAACGCTTGCCGCATTGTGTAAACGCAACGAGGGGTCCTACCTCCGTTCTAGACGATCACAAATTTTTGGCCAATTTGAATTTCGCGGTTTAATTCTCGAGCGTTCGGGATATTTCAAACATTTAAATTAATTCGGCGGCAAGTTTGGGTCATTACACAGTTTTATAAGATGTTAGAATCAAAATTTAGAAATAATAAGATTAGTGTCCCCTAGAAAAAAACTTTGTTATCCTGTAGAAATATCGATCTCCCTGTAGAATTCACAATTGAAGATGCTATTTACACGGAGAAAATTGCTATATTTTATTCGGGACTGATCGAAACCCTTAAAATAAATTAAAATTAAAACACAAAAAGTTCAATATTCAAAACTTATAAATGCTTGAATTGAAGGAATATTAGAATATAAAGTTATTTTACATACATATTTTTATTAGCAGTAGGTGAAAATTTAAAAACTATATTTAAAAACTATATTTTCGGTTTAAGAACCACATTCTCAATGAATTTTGGCCGCCACACAAATAAATTGTTTTTCTCTCAAGAAATATTTGGCCAAAACCTACATCAATCTAAAAACAAAGAAACAAATTGCTTACATTGCACCATGGATATATTATTATAAAAATTTACCAATATAGACCAGTTTTAATGCTTCAATAATGACTATCGTCTATAAACAAAAATTATTGCTAAAATTCCACTTTAAGCAGATTTCCTTTCCGCAAATCCGAGTACTTAAGGGCGTAATGCTGGCTACTGAAAAGTTTTCGACGACAAGAACAATAAAGTTCTAAGTGAGATATAAAATCGCCGTTTTCATTTATGGTAGTGCATCTGACGTGTGATGCAAGCTATGGTTGACGTGTTTGTAGAAATTATCATTTAACGATTATGGGATGGAGATTTATTTATTCTATACGCGAAATGTTTATTTTACTCGACTTGAAACATGACATCACACTGTTATTCGGAAAGGCTTTCTTATCGTTCGGACAGCTGTTTCGTCGATGTTGCATTTTTTAAATTAACAAAAATGACGGTATTTGTTATGAAGCACCGTCTGGGCCACGATGTGAAATTTATTTCCGCAAAAATTTAAAAAAAATAATGTTCAAAATAAAAGATTCCGCGCAAATCAAAACGTCCGCAGAAATAAAAGAATACAAAAAATTTTCTTTCTGTCCGAAAAGAAAGAGTCCGCGCGAATAAAGTAGTTCGCAGAAATACTATTTTATTTCTATTTTCTGCTGAAATAAAAAATAAAATATTCTCTAGAAATATAGAAGTAATAATTTCCGGGTCCGTGAAGTTGACACCTGATGTGGAGGTACAAACGATAAAATTTATACCAATCGTTTGTACTTCGTTTGTACCCGTTTGTACCCTCAATAATTTTTCAATTGAATCCACAGTTTCGCAGATATTCGCTAAAAACGTGATCCGGTGCCAACTTCACGCTAGCACCGGACTTGAAAGATTTCGAAAAACGAATTGCGCCAATCGTTTGTACTTCGTTAGTACCTGTTTGTACCTCAAATTAAATCACAATCGACGTTCACCCCTCTAAATATAAGAACCGAAAAACGTCGCGTCAATGTCAAGGTCACAGTTTATCTATCGCATTACGCGCTCTCGCGATATTTAAATTGTTAACGTCAGCATCTATTCATTTGTTTAACTTTAGTGAATTACTTTTGAAGAAAATGATTTACAAGGCATAAGGACATTATGTCGTAACAATTATTCATTCTTCTACGGCCCCATATTTAGTAATAAATAAAATTATTAAAAAATTAAATTGTATCGAGTAACTACCCCGCCTATATATTTTCCCGTGTCTTAGGTAAAGGAAAAATCTTTCTTGAAAAAACACCTCAAATTATGCGTATGATTTTTCAATATACTGCAATTATATCCAGATATTCTTAAAATAAGCAATGTCGTCCTTACGAATTACATTTTTACCTATACGCTAATCTATTAAGTTACACTGACCCTCATAAATTGGACAGAAGTCGGCTGTTAACTCGCATCCGACATCTCCAGACTGGTGCACAGAAAATTGGGTATGGGACTTAAAAGAAAAGCACCCCTAAACGAGTCGCCAAGACGGTCAAAATAATTAAAACAAATTTCAAGAACCAAAATCGGGTGATTAAAACTCCAAAAATCGTTCTCATCTCGAATTTTACATTTTAAATGTAGAAAATAGGTTTGCAACAATAAAAATGTAATTCGTAAGGACGACATTGCTTATTTTAAAAATATCTGGGTATAATTGCAATATATTGAAAAATCATACGCATAATTTGAGGTGTTTTGCATCGGTCGTTCTACTGCCTATTCTGAATTCCTGTTGCATCTTCATTTTGACGCAAATCACGAATTGGCATTTTCTTCGGATACTGCGGATCAACCAATTCAGGTAGAAAGCATTTGGAAAAGAAAGTCACCAACTGATTTTGCATGTTCGCACGACAGAAAATATCGTCCCTGACGATTTTTTGTACGCTTAGTCCAAATGGTGTCCATATAACAAACAAGCAATACTTTCTATTTGTTACATGTAGCTGGCCCTGTACTTGGAAATAGTAACTGTCTTTAGTTTTTAATGTTATTTCACCATTTATTATCTCCGAAAATTTAATTTTCTTTTCTCGAATGGCTTCCGTTGGTGAAGACGATGCGGCTGTTGAGGGACATTTTATTTCGACAATCCCATCATCATCTATTACACCATCCGGCGAAGCTGCTAAGAAATTAAATTCACTGTCAATAAACAGACCACATTCGCGTACACGAATTCCATGTGTTTTCTCCAATTCTCTTAGAGCAACAAATTCGTGTTCCTGTCCCCAACGTGTTGCTGCAGTCCCGAAAAATTTATCATACAAAAGACGCTTTACCAAATTTGCGCAATGTGTAGTTTTTCGCATTTTGCATATTGCTGCAAAATTGGACGCAGTCAACCGTATGGAACGCTCCCCTAGTAGCAAAGAAATATTTTTAAAATATTTTTTTTGAATATTTAAAAAATATTATTATGACAGATTTGTTTATATTTTAAAAATATTTTTAAAGAACATTTAAAAAATATTTCTTAAAAAGATTTAAAAAATATTTTTAAGAAATGTTTTTTAACCCTGCAGTGGGCGCACCTATTTCAGTTACATATTAGGGCGCGCCGCGGTACTGAGTACCGCACTTAGGATAGTACTGATTTCTACACATAAAACTTATTTTTTACAAGTATAAGTTAAAAAATGTATAGTGCAGTTAAAAAAAAATTATTATTTTTATTACAGTAACTTTTACAAGAAAAAGCAAAAAAAAAAATTAAATTGGTAAAATCCATTTTTAATCTAATACCATTAATAATTGTACAATCATACAATTTTCTTGAAATTACAAACCGTATTACTTCAAATCCGCATAAAAAGAGACAATAGTGTAATTTCGTGACTATTTTATTTAGGAATTTCATTTACATATTAGGGCGCGCAAGCGGTACTCAATACCGCAATCTGGGATCCCTTCAGGGAATGACCGATTGCTACTAACAGATGAATTCAATAAAAAAAAAGGGTGGAGTGGATGTTAGTGGGATAGGTCAAAGACACATACACGAGCCAACATTTATATATGACTAGAACCGCGTGTAGAACAAACAAAAAACTTAATTTGCGGTACTGAGTACCGCTGCGCGCCCACTGCAGGGTTAAATGTTTTTCAAAAATATTTCTAAAATGTTTTTTAAAAATATTTTAAAAATATAAAGAAATCTGTCATAATAATATTTTTTAAATATTCAAAACAAATATTTTAAGAATATTTCTTTGCTACTAGGGTAGGTACTTTAAATATAAATCAAATCGAATTATTAAATAAACACAACAAACAAACAATCTAATATTTCTTGAATATACAAAAATAAATATTTTTTCGTTATGTAAATCTAATATTTTTTGAATATGCAAGAATAAATATTTTTTCTTGGTATAAATCTAATATTTCTTGAATGTAGAAAAATAAACATTTTTTTCGTTACGTAAATCTAATATTTTTTGAATATGGACAAATAAATATTTTTTTCTTGTTATAAATCTAATATTTTTTGAATATGGACAAATAAATATTTTTTTCTTGTTATAAATCTAATATTTTTTGAATATACAAAAATAAATATTTTTTTTATTACGTAAATCTAATATTTTTTAAATATGCATAAATAAATATTTTTTAAATATATTTTAAAAATATTTTAAAAAAATTAGAAATATTAGAAAAGATTCGAATATTTTTTAAATATTTTATAAATATTTAATAAATATTGCTTGCCACTAGGGTCCTGTCGCCATAATAAATTGGTACTTTGACCTATCGTGGTATGTTGTAATTCGTCTTGTTCAGAATCCGATTTTTTAATCAACGCTAACATTTCTTGTTCTTTTATATCGTACTGCTCTTTAGTTAACATTACAACAATTTCACTTTCTGTGGCACCATAATCACTGTCGGCAGGTGTTATGAGCTCCCTTTTTTTCTTTTTTACATCTGGAAATAATTCCTGTCTGCATCTTTTCCAAGTTCTTACCCTTTTCAAACTATTGATAAAGCGTTGAGTGTGTTTCCCTGGACTGGAGTGCACAGCTCTTTTATGAATAACCCGCGGTAATTCACCAGGTTCCAAATTGAAAGAAATTGAAGCAGCTTCGCATCGAGTTTGATATGAGCCCCTTCCATTAAAATTAATTCTTTTGCCGCCAACGAATTTTGCCAAAATAGAATTGTAACACTCCGCTGCATTATTGTCCATGTTTATCAACAAACTTTCTGCATTTCTCGCAACTCTATCAACGATTGCCATGACATCTTGATAGAGGCCAGATACCTTCATTTCTGAAATCCACTCTTCATTAACTTTAAGATCAGTGCAGAAGTAAGACGAGCAATCATCGTGTTCCCCAAAAACGTGATTAGGTCCATTTCGAATATCATTGCGAAGCTGCGTAATTTTTTGACTATGTGATAATTCCAAAGAATTACCATATTTAATGGCACCTTGGACACCATTCCTTAACCGCTTAATTCTATTATTAAGGCAATTTCTCTGCGTTATTGGAACTATCACTTTTTTGGAACTTATTCTTCGCTGAAAAAGCTCTCGAAGCTTTGTACAGAAGTTCCGCAGCAAATGATTGCAGCATTCAATTTTTTGAATTATTCGGGTACCATAGGGACGAGCTTCCATCAATTTTTTTGTAACACTACTATCACCATCTCCAATCAAATACCCGTATTTTAAATTATGCATTTCAATGCTCCTCATAAAACCTTCAACAAGAATATCAGATTCCATTCCTGTAGACGCCTTGTTCCAGTTCTTAAAACAGATATGGTTTGGCGGTTCAGTGTTTCGTGTTTTGGCACGAGAACATACACAACAATATTTATTTCGGACACCTAAAAACAACACTTTACCAGTTTTTTGTCCGATAATAACACCAACCCCAGATGAAGCATTGTAATTCACTCGGTAACTCCTTTTGCTCCAAGCGCCATCTGCGATTACACTTATTACGGGTATGCCATCTGAATCCACGTTTCCTTCTTCAATTGCAAGTTTTGCTTCTTCTTTCCCAGCCTTTTCGATTATGTCCCATGCCGTATCATGAACAAACTGTGAAACTGTTTTTTCGGTTGCAGTGAACACATGAGGTCCCATACATGGAATATCACATGTAGAAATTACTTCTCGTAGTTGGGAATAGCCGCCTCCAGTAGAAATGATTCCTAATACTGCTGCTTTATTGATATCCATAGTATTTGGATCATCGTCTGAAAATATAAATTTTTCAGATTTGCACATATCACACACAATAGTAAATTTGCTTTGTAGTCCAATTCTTTGTTCTTTCGTTATATTTAAATGTTCATTAGAACAAGAGAAAAGTTGATTATGCCTAAAAGTGATGATTTGCTTAAAAAATCTTTCAATGTTCACTATTCTTCGGCCACTAATATCGTTATTGTCACGCACAATGCTACTAGTTTTTGCTACATTTTCCACATTTATTTCATCGGTAAAACTATTACGGGGTAATTGTACATTATTGTCTATCCCAGGCGAAGCCAAAGTGCTGCTTGTTGATGCTTGTTCAACAATTGGATTGGACAAAATTCCTATCTTGCTGCGAACTTTTTTCATTTTTTGTCTTTGGGATTTACGTTTAGCTCCAATAGTTAATCGAGGCATTGTCGAGAGAACTTAATGGCAAGCACAATACTTACCTACTCGTAAATGGTGAACAAATTAAATAAAAATTATTTACCTAAACTACCCTTTAGCAATGTAATAGAAACGCAACATAAGATCACACTTTGTTTGTTTTTTTTAAACACTTTGTATAAAAACAATTTCTCGGTATTTCAAGTTATTAGTAACTTTACTCCACTGAAAGTCAATGAGCGACTGATACAAAAAAACACAACCAAAGATTTCCTTAAACAAATCTGGATTTTACAGTGTACGTTCTCCGAAATTGGCGCGCCACTTTGCATCCGGTACATCTGGCATGTTACGCTGCGATAATTTTATTATTAAATTTTTAAACGCCTGAAATTTAGGCAATGTGTATTTAAAAACTTAGGTTCATGTTGTCCATATTACGTCAAAACGGCTCATCTGAGTGATGTGCAAAAATTTATATTTAATGGTAAAATATGCATGAAGATGCAGAAAGTCGAATTTGCCATAAAAGACAAACGTGGCGCCTTAAAATACATGATAAACATAAGGCATTTTTTAAACATTATTATTAAATAGAAATTTTTTATAGAAACATGTTTTTCTTCTAGCAGAACTTCAATTCATCTTTAATTAACAAATTACTGTTTACTTCACTCGATTATATACAATGGTTACTGCACAATATTTCCTACATGAAACGCTTACAAACTTACTGCAGCATTACGCCCTTAAGTCACGCTTGTGTTTTGTTAAATTCTTACAACGAACTTCACATCCCCTAAAAAGTAAAATTTGTTATAAGGTCGATAAATAACACTAAATGTATAAAAGAAAATCATAATAATTTCTTTACCTTCCTCGTTACTATAATTTCTGTTATCGAAGCAACTGGTTCACATTATGTCCCTGCCCTTTTATGTCTCTTCTTACTTTTCGTTCCGGTGGAAATAAACTAAAAAACAATTTGTTTAATAGCTGTTACATTGAAGAAACTTAAAAAAATTCATTTGGTTAGCTAAAAATGTGGGAAAAGTTATAATTACAACAAATTTACTTGCATGCGAATTTATCACACACAGAATCAGAAAAATCCGATAATTTTAATATTGCATTGAATTAACATTTTCATCTCGGCACATTAAACAACTTATAATATTTCCCATTTCTTCACGATTAAACATTTACTAATTATGTAAGTTACTAAAAATTCACTTTGTAAGAAAAATACAGAAAATACACACCGTAATATCAACGAATATGGACTTTTTATAGAAGCCCGGTTCTTATAGCGGCGAAGGGACTGAAAAATTTTAGTTCGATCATCTCCGCAAAATGGCAGCACTACCGCACTATCGGCGCCATTCAAATTTTGTTGAAACACCGCCCTTTATGTCCCAGGTAATTATTTATTTGCAAAAAACTAGAAATCATTTGTGTAATTTGCTTTTTTTTGAAATGTAAAAGAGTTTAATATAAACAAAATAAATTTTGACTATACGGAAATATTTTCCAAAAAAATACAAATATAAAATAAGAATCAATAAATAATTCCACATACAACGAACACATACAAAATACGTATGATATACAAAAGAGATTTTATATAAAATATTAAATACAATGAAAGATTATAAATATATTATTTAAAAAATTTTTGCTGTGCAATTTTTTAATGATTTAGATAATGAAAAAAATAATATAATCAAACGTGAAAAAATAAATTTACGTTAACTATTTATGAAAAAGAAATAAATCAAAAACACCCTTAATAATTTTCGCCACAATATGCATCATATCAAAAACATCATGAAAAAATGTTAATCTAACGCCATCACCACATTTCATAAGTTTAAAAAAAAAACATTATTTGTTTAAGATACCTTAACAATATTTTACTCGATTTTTACCTCGGATTAACACAAAATCATATATTTATTTCGGCATTTCTGCTTTAATTCGTTTGATCTGAAACTTCAACTAAGATAAACATTGACTTTTTGACGTGCATAATCTCCGATTACTAATCTTTTTTCACATTTATTCACTTTAATAAGAATAATACAAAATATTAATTTACCGTATATCGTCACCGGGAAATCTATGAAATGTTAATTCCGGATTTTTGGCCTTTGAATTTTTGCAGCCGCTGTAGGAACAAAGTGCACGTGCAGTCGGCATACTAATCACAAAAAGATTTTTTACTAATGGCAAATAAAAGCTGACAAAGAATTTCTAAAAAATTTATCGCAAAGAAACTTTTGGCGGGCGCATTCGACGCGCCCCGGCATATGTGGCGGTGCCAAGCGGTTGGGGAACAGAACTAGCTTGTTCCCCAGGCTTTCTCGTCCCTCTCTTATAACCCGTAAACGTGCTTCTATATGAAGTCTATATTCGTTGGTAATATGTATTTTTTACTGCAAGCCGAGTTAGGTATGATATATTGGAGGTAGCTGTTAAGAAATTCTAAAGTATTTTATCTATTGTCAGTAAAGCATTAAAAAATGTCGGTTAGAAAGCAATTTACCACATTCTGTGCAACTGTATCCGCACAGTTGTACATAGCGCCCATTCTAAGCAATACCCCCAGCGAAGTCACCTCAAAATAAGAATCCCCATTCTTAAATCAAAACGGTAATTTGCTTAGATAATATTAACTTAAATATTGTATGTACCTACCTGCTAAAATTAAGCGCGTTCTTCCGTTCTAAACTAAAAACACGCATTCTTCATAAATTCTTAGGTGACATTTTTTTGAGTGCACGATTCAGAACAAATCAAATATTGGTTAGTTAATCGCAAGAAGGTTTGTTTAAAAATGCAAGCTGTGCCAAATGAACGCACCTGCTTTCTTGTGATTAACTAACCGATATTTGTTCTGTTTCGAGTCGTACAGTAGACTAAAAAATTTTTAACAGCGAATTTATATAAATCGTAACGTAGTGGGAGAAATCACTAAAAAAGTTAATTAAACCGGTTGAAGTTGCGTTTTAATTTCGTGAGAAATAAATATGACGCACAGGAAATAACTTCAAGTAAAAAACAACTATAGGTCAACTTTCTTTTGCTAATGATTTCGGTATAATATCTATTGAGAATCGTTCTGCCTGATACTAAATCGTCATTTTGTGGCCAACCTAACATTCGTTTTCCATTAATGCATCTCCGTATGAATTACAGCCGACAGTCTGTAATTAATCTACAACATCACTGTTTTAAATGAATTCACAATATGCAAGGTGTTTCGAAACGTTTCCGAATAAATTCGTCCCTACATTCTTGACACCACAATGGCACAACTAGCAATAAAAATTTTCAATACTAGCTTCGTCTCTTTTATACGGTAATGAAAAATTTTGATTTTGAAAATCACTGAAAATTGCGTTATAATTAGTTTTAGGGGTGCTGTTGGATAAATGACTTACATATTTTGAGAAACAACTTTTATTTTAGTTTGATCAACAGAATTATGTATGTATATGTAATATAATATAAAACATATTGTGTAATAGGTAGGTACATATAAAGTGTTATTTATGGCGAAAAAATGAAGCAATTTTGGATTGTTTGCGCTTTTTGTTTAAGGTAATTTGTACTAATTTTTGTCTTAAATCAAGTAACACGAGCAAACTGCAATATTCTACTTCATCTCCATTTTCCTCAGCCCACTGGACAACTTCATTTATAGATTTTAAAGCTAGTCACCTTTAAGTTAAAACCGACTTAAAGTCGACTTTAAAATAACCGCGTTTCATAATCAATTCACAAGACTACTTTAGCGAAAGCAAGGTTAAAGTCACTTTCTCTTCCATGATGTGACATTTTAACTTTCCCTTTCCTGCGTTGTTATGCTGTCAAATAACAGAAATTTTTGACAGAAGTGTGAACACACTGTGATCGGTGCGAGCTTACTGTTGTAAATTAGTTTATTTGAGTTACTACTCATTTTCAATGGTGTTTATAACGAACGAACTCGAATGAAATTTACCAGGTGGCGAATCGATCGTGAGGACATTAGAACGACGCGCAAAATTTTTTTCCATACGATTACATGTAAAACACGGTTATATTCAATTTAAAATCATAAAGTTACAAAAGCATTAAGCGTTTCAAAAAAAATATAAAGAAAAGCCTAATAAAATGAATACTATATTTTCTTGGGAAATAAGGATTTTTATCAATATGTACCATAAAATTGAGCAAGTAAAAACTGCAGGTAATATTTATTACGACTCATTCGAAATTCAATAGTTTCCACGTGGTTTCTGAAAATGAAGTTTTTGGTGCTGCACTAAAACAATCAAGATTGGAGGATCATACTGTAAATGATTTAAAAAGATGCAGAAATTTACCAGTTGGTGGACTACAGAAAATTTGGTGAAAATTAATATTGTCTAAATCAAATTTTAGAATTCAAAACTGTATTGCTCATGAACAAGATAAAAATATTTTTGTTGGTATCGATGGAGGAGTATGGTACCTACCAACGGAAGGTTTACAGAAGCTCTTTTACTTCAAATGCTGGCGGTTCACTTGGACCCGGTGACTTCAGCTGTGTATGGAAAACATTTCTTTCAGTTCCAATCCCAAGGAGTTTTGCTTTGGCAATAATGCAATCGATTCACTGAATCGATCCATGGTTTTGAAAATCGAATAAAAAATACGTCTTCTCCATAATACCTGCTGTCGGATTTACACAAAGCATAGCTGCAGTGTTTAGGCATTATCTGAATCTACTTTAAAATTATTTTGTCGACAACTGTTCACTTTAATATAATTTATGGTTTATCTTATTGAAACTAACTAACCTCAAACCAGCGCGTCAATCAACGGGCTTGAAGATTGAGTTGCCTATATTCTGCAATAAGTTACTTGGTTAATTTATATTAATATGTATCAAAAATTTTATGTTTATCAACGCTACGATATGCTATCATCATAGCTGCGTATTTCAGTTTTATGAAACGGATAATAACTTTATGAACTTGCGTGTAAATAAGCTGTAATTTTAAATTTCAAGAATGCATGTTTACCGTATACTGCAATGGAAAAAAACGTTCGCGCCATATTTAATGTCCCTACCCTCTGATAGTGGCTTAACAAACTAAAATTACCGATAAACACCATTGCAAATTACACTGAATTTGTCTTTTTTTTAAATCGTTCACTTTCAAATTATACGAGATCACACTTTGAAATTAAAGGCTATCACACTATTGGACCACGTGATGTAGCCTTCGCCAGAGGGTGTATTGCTTAACAGTAATTGTCTTATTGTACCCCTAAATTACGCCTAATATTAGGCGTAAATGTGGAAGCCGGAATTTCAGGGGGATTTTAAAATTTCAAAAATGCCAGAGATTTAAATAAAATCGGGGAAATTTATTGAAAATCATGAAATTTTGGATTTTACAATTGCACCAAAAAAAATTAAAACAATTGGCAATTGAAATTGAAATAAAATTAAAAGAAAATAGTCATTTGTATATTAAGTGCGCAAAGCAAAGGTTTTTTGAGCTTTTGCATATATTTTCTGTCTCGACCTAATGGTCTCGACAAAAAACCTAACATTCTCGAGCTCAAAAAACTAGCCTTGCGTACGTAATATAAACAACTTTTTTTCTACAATCACACGCCTTTAAACAGCTAGTTTATTATTAAAAATTATTAGATTCATTAAAAAACGGCAGCATTATTTTTTTAAGTTACAATTGTAAATAAAAATTGAAATTTTTTTTTGTCATCTGAATGAGTGTCGCTTTTCAAGTGTTTCTATAAATTCTCTGAAAATGGACACTAGCAGATTCATGGAAGACTCGGGTGATTCTGAATATGACGAAGAAGCAGTAGCTAATGAAGCGATTTCGAGTATTTTGCCGAAGAAGTCAAGACCGCAGTATGAAAAGCTTACACCGATTTCCGGTATTGGTGTGACTCTAAAAAAATGAGTAATACAACAGAAAATATTCTATTGGAATATTTAGAGGAAAAGTCGAAGATTTTGAAGCCGCCTACATCGTGACCCCTTTTTTCAATGTTAAAGGTAACTCGAAACATGAAAGAAAATATTGATTTTGTTACAAAGTTTCCCAAAATAGTGCCTTATTTGAAAAAGCAAGAATGTAGGATACAGAAAAAAAAAATCCAATTTTTGTACGAGGTAGATGACGATAACTTTTTACTAATGAAGGTATAGTTAGTAACTTTTTACTTATAACTTGAGCTACTATTTGTCTTTTTTTTCCTTAAAGTACGTCAAAGGAAAATGCTTCAATCAAAATTTGGGGATTAACAAAATCGGTGAAATACCAAGTTTAATTGCGAAATGGCTTAAGAAAGAAAGCCCTAAAGAGTATACTGGGCATTGCTTTAGGAGAAGCTCTGCTACAATTCTAGCAAATGCAGGAGGTGACATAACTCTAATAAAGCGACACGGCGGTGGTTCGAAAAGTAGCAACATAGCAGAAGGCTATATTGTAGACTGCATAAATAACAAGATTGCAATTTCGTTGTGCAGAAAGCGCATTTTCTCATAGTTCGAGGGTAACGTGTCAACAAGATATATTGCCCCAATAAAGGCACTTATTGACTGCCATAAAGTTTACCTTAAACGACTGGAATCGTAAATTATTTCTTCGCAAAGTATTTATTTTTGAGATCTTTTGCAAATGATTTTAGTTTCGATAATTTACTTATTGTGTTGTCACGAATTTATTGATAACATAAAAATCTTATTTTATCGAAAATAATAATTGAAATAAAATATGATTTTAAATAAATTTAATAATAATGCACGTCAATGATTAAATGACTAGGTATTCCATAATAATTGAAAGCGTTAGAATAAAAAGGGTACAAGTAAAATTTACATTTTTTGAATATATTGGAGTTTGAAGTTATGTAACTATAAAACAGTCCAGACTTTTTTTTAATAAAATCTCATTTTATATTAGTTAATTAAAAGAAAATAGAATTTTAATGGGAAGTTTGTGTTTGGTGCAATAAATAGGCACCTCACCTTTAACAATACGTACTTACCCAAGTAACACAGGACGTCCAATGGACGTACATGCTGGTCCATTTCTTATCCATTTATGGACGATCCACAAGCGGATCTATAATGGACGTCCAATGGACGTCCAAGCTCATCCATAAATGTACATTACAGCAATGGATATAAATGGGACGTCCACTGGATGTACATTTATGGACTTAATCTGGACGTCCATCAACGGATCAACATGTATGTCCATTGTACGTACATTTATGGACATAAACGGACAGTACATAAACGGATCAGTATGGACGTTCATGGTACGTACATTCATGTCCGTAAACGAATTTGAAAAAAAATTTGAAACTTTAACTAAAAGCATTATTAAACTCACTACTTTATTACTTTATGAAGAATACGTTGTTTTGATATCCTGATTAGTTGTATGTAAAATGCGAAATACAACTTTGGATACAAATTTATAAATACAATACCGTAGAATGGGGCGAAAGTGATTTCTGGGAATTAAATTGATAACTAAATCAATTGCAAACTTTTTAAAATTTAGTGCTTATCCTACCGCCCTAGCATTTAGCACTTCGAATTTACAGGTAAATACGTGGATTGATGATCGCACTTGGTTTCAGATCAAAATATTTGGTTAATTGTAATTATAATTCAGTTTAACTATGCTTTTATAGTAATCCAGTCAATTTATACACAAAAAGGCCCAACCTTTCAGAAGGTCGGTGTACAAATTGACTGGGTTCCTATAAATGCGATTTAATTTTTACAGTTACTTTTGTGAACACATCTCGTAACCTTGAAATTTTATTAGGGTTTGTTTGTCACGTCGGTTCGGGCAAAGAATTACCGTCTTTGCAGTAACTTATGTACAGGTCAATATGCTAGACATTTGCCGGACAATGGCGCCGGTTTCGTCACAATACCGAGATATTTTTATTCAAAGACATATGGTTTTACCTGATTTTGGGTAACACGCGTCGAACCTTTTTTATTTTCACTTCTAATGCAACAGTTCGTTTTTGTTTGTTCCAAATGTGTGTAGTTGAATTTCATCGACACGAATTTTAATGTACTTACAACATGCAAATTTTATGACTGCCGTAAGTAAAAAAGATAATCTATTTAAGTTATTTTTTTTACTATTTGTTATGTGTTTTAGGTAACTCACTTTGACCCGATTAGGAGAAATAATTTAATTTACAAAACAAATCCCAAGTCCGCTTTATAATACTTGATAATAATGTACCTAAATCGTATTATTCAAGGACCGAGAGAAAAAGTGTAATTGCAGCTGATTATATTGGTAAGTTAAAATGATTTTAAAGAAGTTGTGTAATATTTTCTTTTTAGCTAAGTAAATTTATTCGAAAATGGTGGATAAGGACCGGTGTTGCTTTGAAATGATTTTTTTTCAATGTTTCTAGTTGTTTAATTAGTTAATAATTAATTAAATTCTGTATGGTAATTATTTTTGAATATTCATATTTTTAAGGTTAAGTTTCTAGTTATTTAGTTAATAGTTAAAGTTAAATAGGTAAAGTTGTTCACTGCAAATTATTTTTGAATTTACAAATTTCTTTACGTATTTTTAAAAAATAAGTTTCATGTTATTTAATGTGTTAATGGTTAGTTTTAATTGTTGAAGTTCGTTATTGTAACAATTTTTGAATTTACAAATTTCTTTGTACGTATTTAAAAAAAATAAGTTTCATGTTATTTAATGTGTTAATGGTTAGTTTTAATCGTTAAAGTTCGTTATTGTAACAATTTTTGAATTTATAATTTTTTTTAAGGTTATTTATTTTCGAATATATGTTTTTTTCCATTTTTTATTTATTTATTTTTTAATCCCACAACGTTCATAAGTACGTCTATTAATGTCCATAATTCGGTTCCAAATGGAAATACATTCCAGTGTACGTCCAAAACGAATCCGTTTACAATCCCAAAGACGTCCAATAAGCGTTTGTCGATGGACGTCCACGAACCGGCACGATATGGACGTACATTGAACGTTCGAAAAGATCCCAAATGTAGTCCCAAAAACGTCCACAAACTGACGTCCAGATGTACATCCAATTTAGTCTCAAAATGTACATCCATTGGACGTACAGTGATCCGTTTGTGTACGTCCAATGTACGTCCATTGGATGTACATGTGTTACGTGGGTATCCCATAATTTTCAAAAATGCATTTATATCCTTTTTTATTTTGACCCCTTCAATTCATGCATTTAATGATTCACAACAAAGGTTTGTTTGATAGTAAATTTTTTTAATTATGTATTTATTCACAAAATTTATTGACATAGAGGCAGAGATGAAGGTCAAATTTTATTTCTTCGTGTAAAATACCAAAGCTGTAAAAATTCCCTTTTAACTTCAGGTACTGTTTGATTTTGCTGTAGTCGAAATTTGTTCCCGCGATTATTTACAGGTTGCATGTGGCCTATATAATAATATAGCTTGATTATTTTTCGAACAAAATATCTTTTATCTACAATCATGACGTAATACGTTCATTTCATATGCTAGCCATGGATACATAACAAGGCTCCTTATCCACAGGTCACGCTCCTTCAGTTTCATTTTCATTATTAAACGGTGCGTATTGTTGGTTGCCTATTTATTTTCATTATTAAACGGAGCGTAATGTTGGTTGCCTACGCGCACGGTAGAATGATTAATTTTTACGAGGCTACCTAAGCAAATGTCTCGGGTTCAATTCTGGGCGACAGTAACACCGTATTAAAATCAGAACCGTGTCTCCTCGCAAGGCAATGGTAAAACACCGAGGTATTCTGCCTAATCTCTTCTTCTTCTTCCTTCTCCTATTACTGAGGGAATATTTGCACTTAATTGTTACGGGACGGAACAATTATCGGACGGTGTCAATGCACGACGCCCTTGCGGGAAAAGGAAAATTAGGAACGAATAAAATACCATTATCCATTAGGGAGACCTCGGCTACCATGAGAATCGGAGAAGCGTCACAACTTGAGGGTGGTTAACACGTCAGTTTCAAAATATATATATTTTTTTCGCGCCCATGACAACTGGAAGCAAAGGTTTCTCGATGAAAATCACGTTTTGGTTTCGGTTTAATTTCGGTGTCAATTTTGCTTCGGCACTTATCAGTATTTTAAAGTTTTATCGAATGAAATTTTGATTGTAGATAAACAGCTGTATTTTTCTCGCACATAATGGCTATTATGAACTCAGATGTTTGTAAATACTCGTCTTCGACTCGTATTTACAAACTTTCATCTTCGTTAATAATAGCCTACATTATGTGCTCGTTAAATAATATACTAATATTTGGAATAAATTATAATGATTATAAGCTTATAGTTTTTAATTCATTTGGATCTGTTAGAAACCAGATCTTTTGTAAATAATTGCAGTTTCGATAAATTACTTGTTGTGTTATCACGAATTGATATAAAACTAAAATACAAATTTTATTTTATTGAAATACTACATGTAGTATGTACAATACTAATAATATTAATTGTATAACTTCACAGGCAATGTTTTTTTTGGTATAAATTACAAAATAACATACGTCTTCGCGTAATGTGCAACTGGCCTTGCACTTGATACATGTAATCGTGGTTATGCTTCAATTTAATTTTACCGTCATTCAAGAGATTTGATTAATTTTTTTTCGATTGCTTCTTCTACCGTACAATCTTTCGCGGAAAAGGGGCATTTGACTTCGATTATCGCGTTATTTCCGATAAGGTCGTCCGGAGAAGCTACTAAAAACTTTTCTTGAATATCGATAAATAACCTACATTTTTCTGCTGTCCGTTAAGGGGTTAATCTTTTACTCGTTTTGTTTTAATTTAGTAATTATTAAAGTAGTAGTAACTTCCTTTCTAATAATAAAAGATTCTAAAAACCAAGTGTTCACGGATGTCAACAGTATTTTTTACGAAGAAGTAATAAAAATTTATGAAGTTCTCTATTGTAAAATTCCAGGCAAGGTATTTTAGCTGACAAAATATGCTAATATATACCTAAAGTTTGAAAATTTGAATATTCCCCAAAAATCAGCAAAAACTTAGAAAAATATGCATAAAGCAACTAGCCTTTGATGATATAGCTATAGCAGGTAAAGGGGGATATTGGTTAGCGCAGGAATTGGAGAATAACGTAGCGATGGGATAAAACATATTTTGCAGTAGTTATTTTTGTGACAGTATCTACATATAATTATTTCAATATTAAGCTTTCAAAATAATTTTCGTTCAACTGATATGTATTTCGGTCTCTGCTGGTGAAAAATTCTTTGTTTATTGTGGAACTGTCAGCTTGCCATAAATTTTAGTTGTTAGCTATATCTTCGTTCAGAGATGCTCTCTGTTTATGCGTAAATTTAATCGAATTTAATCGAATTTAATCGACTCGTAATTTGCAAGAAAAACATTCTCAATTTGCTCTAAATCCTTTGGATTATTTTTCAAACAATGAAGGACGCAGTGTATTAGGTAATATAATTATGGCAATGTGACACTCCAATTCCAAAAAGGACTCGTATCTCGGAATGTTTACTTAGTTTGAAATTTGGTTATGTGAATTAAAGGTAAACCATTAACCAATTTTAAATATTTCAGGAAATTAATTTTCACTGAAAACATTCTTTCATACAAAGTATGTATCAAAAACTAATTTTCCAGTGGGCCATAATATAAAAATAATATTTTCTGTCTCTATTGAATATTTTATGGTTTTTCCATAAGGAAATAAAATAATATTCACTTGAGATAGTTTTATCATAAATTGTGTAATTTTAAATTTAATTGTTGTTGTTTATATTGAAGAAATGGTCGCGCGCTTTTCTGTTGTTCCTCGGTTCGCCAAATGGACTGTCTTTGAGTTCAGCGTTGATAAATGATAAATTAAATGTTTTACTCTTCTTTTATGATTTGTGTTGCATTTTGCCATCCAGTTTCACAGAGCAAGTTGACATTAATTTACATGATAGTTCAACTAAAAGGAATTTTAGCAAGGCCGGTTTTTGTTTTAAGTATTTTCATTCAAATTATTTTAACGACCGGTTCCGGCGCTCCTATTTTTTATTTCATCACTCCCGATTACGTCGGTGTTATTAAGCAAACTATTGAATTCCACATAATTATCGTTAAACTTGGTATCCTCCGACTATTTGATAATACCTGCATTATAATATTGAACTGTTAATATAATAAATACACACAGTGCATTGAGTAAGTAAGTATAGGCTAAGCAACAGAGCAAAATAAATGTCATAATTTAAGATAAATACTACCCGGAAACCGACTGTGCGATTGCGTCAAGGACAGTTAGTAGATAAATTCTGCATAATTTCCAACTCGAGAATCACAATTTTTAATTTGTTATAAACAATTTTCAAGAAAAAAACGCGTTTTTTTTAGTTCTTTGCTTGTAAAATGGAAACTAATGAAGCAATCTTAATAATGTCAATATACGAATTGTAGAGAATTAAATTATAAAGAGAATGAGAGGTCGAATGACCCGATCGGATAATTAAAATCGGAGAAAATCACAAATTCACAATTTCGCCATTTTTTAATTTCTCAAGCTGACCCTTGTACAAAGGTAGCTATTTATATGTAATAATAATAGTAAATTTAAACTTTGAATTCAAATTTAATGTTTTTTCCCGATATGGAATTAATTATTTTAAGTCTGACTTACGTGTCGATTTTTGTCCCTTGTTCCATATCTTCTTTTTTCTTTGTTTGGAATGTTAATTCCTCGTCACAATTTTTATAAACTACATTACATATATACACATTTAACACAAACATTTTAAAAACTCTTGAAAAAACTTCAAAACATTTTAAAAAACTATTTGATTTATTGTCATTATGTGTATTTCGTTATATATTTTTATTTCCTATTTATATGTACTTTATGTGTGCAAAACCCCGACTCTGAAGGACTAACAGTTTTTCCATAATCTCCATTTCAATTTTTTTCGCTATATCTTCGCGGAGGGCTGGATGCTCGTGTAATTGTCCGATTTAAATTTTAAAAACAGAATTGGAAATTAAACGTCCATAGCAACAAAACGTGTGTTTTGTTTTTTCCATCAAATGCAGCGAAATAACTGAAAAACGGTCGTGAATATGAGTAAAAACGGTCGAGCACCCGAAAATAGTCGAGTAGTGGGGGAAGACCAGCCCTTGAGGGAAAGCGCATCCCGGTTCTATTCCTATACATAAAGTGCTTCCCCTCATCGGCCGGTCTTCCCCCACTACTTGATCATTTTCGCGTGATCGACCGTTTTTACTCATATTCACGGCTGTTTTTTACCTATTTCGCTGCATTTTATGGACAACCCTCCTCGAAAATATCGGAAAAAAAATTTGAAGTGGTGATTGTGCAAGAACAGTTAGTCTGACAGAATCGTAGTTTTTCACACATAAAGTACATATAAATAGTTACCTTTGCAAAGTTTTAGTTCTTCAAATTAAAAAATAGCGGAATTGTGAATTTTTTAAGAAAACGCTGAGTTTTCCGGGTTTTCCAGATTTTCTCCGATTTTAATTATCGGTTCGGGTCATTCGACCTCTCATTTTCTTCATAATTGAATTCTCTACAATTCGTCTATTGGCATCATTAAGGTTGCTTCATTAGTTTCCCTTTTACAAGGAAAGAACTTAAAAAAACGCGATTTTTTCTTGAAAATTGTTTAAACAAATTAAAAATTATGATTCTCGAGTTGGAAATTATGCAGAATTAATCTACTAACTGTCCTTGACGTAATCGCACAGTCGGTTTCCGGGTAGTATTTATGTTATGAAAAAATGCTTTATTGCTTGGCCTAGTAACTCATAACCAACAAATTGGCCAAATGTTATAAAATTAAAAATCTTTCTACAGAAACAAAGTGTCTCGGAAATGCCAGGTTATTAACGGTACGCGTTCAGTATCAGGAACTTTGAAATTTCAGATTTACAAAGTGTCAATGAAACACTGGGTGCTGCTAGTTTTAAATAACTGAACCCAATTAATATAAAAACATTGTACTGTCAAAGCAGAGTCTTTAACCGAACCCTAATTAAGAAGTCATTATGGATAGTCCGGACCTGATAACCCCAGGCTACAGTGGGATCTGATTTACAACGCTCCATTTAATTATCATTCGGTCTTCATTTGTAGTCGGGCTAAGTTAATACTCTAATCTCCGGTTGCACCAACGCCTGTTAAATGTAATCTTACATTAGATTAATTCCATGGTAATAATTGTTGTAGTTATAGGAACAATTGTTTTTAACTTTCTGTTAAATCTAACTGACGCAGATATTTAGGCAAGTTGAGATTAAATGGTGTAGATAATTTCCACGAATTTTGTAGCCTTGATTTTTTAGAAATAATACACTTTTGATTTTTTACGACGCGACGTCTGGTTTATCATGTAACAAAAAAAAAACAACTAATACTACCAGTTTGTGGTAGGGTATCACTCCACAAAATTTGAAGATAATAATTTAACATTTGAGACCAGGTGATTGACATTAGAGAACCTTGAATATTCAACAGAAAAACTTAACCGGTACTATTTAATTTACCTCAATTAATGTTTGCGTAAATAATTTAAGGTAGCTCTCGCTACAACGTTTAAATTCATTTTTGCATAAACAAATTATGGAGTTTAAGATCGTCGGTCTAACGTAGTTTTCGTGAAATAATACATTATTTTCTAAACGTATTCGCTAATTGCGCAGAATAGAGCCGATCTCACTATTCTGCCCTGCTTAGGAAAAAGGCAATAACTATAAAAATATGAAATTTGAGATATGGGTATCATTGGATTCATCTAAACGTGATCTATAACTTTACAGCGAAAAAGAACAGTAAAAGTTATTCGTACATAATTTATAAAGCAAAAGCAGTTACTGTCTTTTCAATTTTGAGTCATATTACAAGGTAAAAAGGTAGTATCTGCAGTCGAGCGCTCAGCTACTGCTTTCTAGCCAGCGTAGTACTCGATAAGTTCGTGCAATTACTGCCTGTAATGGTTGTTGCTTTGTTATTAATAACATTATATTAACTATCAACGATTGTGAAAAGTATTTATTTGCTTTAATCAGTGTATTTTGATGCCCGGTTTCTGAAAGCGACGTTAATTTATATCTCCAATTATTATCCTGGTTACTATTCTTGCAACAATAGTAGCCATGTTATTGTATTGTAGTATTTTAATTGTAGCGTAGTTAATACCAAAGAAAAAAATAGTATTCCACCAGAAAAGGCAGAAATGCAGCAACTTGTGTATACTGCTTTATTGATGTGTTTTTCCCCAAATACTTTACATGGTGGAATTTTTTTTATTTTTGCACATTTAATAACCGTATTATTTTCTGAGCAAAACTATCTATTCCGAGAGTTCTATGATTACTAAAAGTACTCCAAATTTGAGGACAAAGACAACAAAGTCGTGCGATTTACACAGAGCGTCAGTTAATTTTTCGCTTCTCCTGAAAAGTAGTTTTTCTCCACTTAGGTACATTTTTCTACAAAACGGATAAAGCTAGAGCCTTGAATTTTTTTTGTGTCGTAAAAGATGTAGGTATATGGGAAGCGATTGAATAGAGGAATTTAAAAAATTATTTCTGGAACTTGGTTAAAAAAATTCTACAGTTTAATTTTTCCTTTCGTTTGAATAACGACTTTTGAGTATTAAAAATAATTTTTTTTGAGAATCCGTTATTCAATAGCTCAGAAAGACGTAAAATTAAATGTGTGCAAAATCTGGTTGAAATTTGTTGAACGGTTCTCGAGAAAAGTATACTTATCTAATACATTGATCCTTATGGAAGCTACGTAGCGTACCCGACCCTCTTGAATAATTTTAAAATGATAAACAAAGCTTTTTATCTTATAAATAGATTAACTAGTTGGTTTTATACCTGACAGAAATAAAATCGAAAATATTTAGTCTGAAATTTTTTATTAAACTACGATTTTCTCGGTATTCATGTTTTTGTAGTTACTGCCTTCTTCCTAAGCACGGCAGTATTGTTTATACGTACATTGTATTGAACTAATTCAAAATTTAATTTTTCCAAATATTAGGAGCGAGTAAGAATAAAACAAGACGGTTGGTCAGAAAATATGCTGAAGTTTAACTGAATTAAACAATTAAATTTTTTGTGCAGCTTCTATTCCTAAAGGAAGTTGCATTAAAGAAAAAAGGGATTTTGAAAAAGGTTATGATAATGTAATTTTCAGTCACTTGTTAAATTGAAACTTCCTGTTACTGCGTATGAAAAAGACCAAGCGTCATATTCGCTTCTCACGAAATTAAAATGAAACTGCGTTGATGGAACCGGTTTAGTTAATTTTTTTTGGCGTTATATCCCACTAATTAACGATATATGCGTAAGCGCTGAGGAATCACATATAGTTATTATTTTTACTCGATAATTTACACTTACTATCTGTAAATTTACACTTACTATCTGTAAATTTACACTTACTATCTGGAAATTTACACTTACTATCTGTAAATTTACACTTACCATCTGGAAATTTACACTGACAGATAGTAAGTGTAAATTATCGAGTGAAATTAATAACCATGTGATCCCTCAGCGCTTTCGTAGATATATAACAATTACTTAGTGAAAAGTTTTCAGTGTAGTGTACAACTAAGAACGGAACAAATATCGGTTATCTAATCGCAAGAAAATATGTTGAAGTTAATTCGAATAAAACAGTTGGGTACTTTTGCCACGAATTCCATTTTTAAACAAAACTGCAGGTATGTTTCTTTCATAAAATAATCGCAAGCATAAAATATTTTTTTAGCACGAAACTTGATAACATGGTGACCGCGCTAACGAGCATTTATACATCGGAAGCTGAAGTTGCAGAATTAAAATCGGTTCAAAATGAAATCGTTGATTATTTAACGAATCTTGATCAATTCAAAAGTTACGCGCCACTTCGTGATTTCTACAAGAATATGATTGAATATAACGTAGAACCGTCTATTGTTGGGACCACGGTATTTGCTGGATATAAATATTTGGCGGAGCCAGCAGACTTGACTAAAGAAAATATTAAATTGGCTAATGTTCTAGCGTGGTGTACTGAAGCGGTAAGTTAGCAGCAACATTGACCATCCGCAAATTATGTCTTTCTGTTTTGAATTTGGGCGTACTTGAATATCGGCACAAAATAACCAAACAGTATTTGTTTTATCCAACACTTGGAAGTAAATACGAGATAACGGTATCGATTTTGCAGCGGTGATAATTAGTATATTACATACCGAGGCGGAAAGCATTCCATTCCTGTCGAGAGAACTATAGTTTACCGAAAGTCGTAGCCTTGAGGTGAACTCTCGAGACACTAGAATGGTACTTTTGCCGAGGTTTGTATGCTATTTTATGCGCAATCAATCATTTAATGAAACATGCAACATTATAATAATAAAATAAATAATTGAGTGTGTTCACCGTCCATGCACGTAAGAAAAGTTGGTACATACTCTAGATACTTTAATTTGTCAATTATAGTTTAAATCGATAGTAACGCCCCCACAGGTTGGAAATGGTTTTCATTTCTGACCGATTACGTCTCATTACTGACTCCTTTTTACTATTTCTGACCGGTTCAAGCGTATCCATGGAATCGCTCACTTTCCAATCTTTAAGGGGTTTGAAAGTTGTATATTACTAACTGATTGTGAATAAAATTTGTTATCCACTAATGGATACTACGACCATAATTCAACAAGTGGGTAATGACGGTAACTCAATCTGTGAGCTATGATCGTACACAACATATCAGTAATAATCTAGTGGAGTACTTACAACGACACCATTTTTTAGAATTTTTTTATATTATCAAATTTTCCACAGTGTTACTAAATTTGTCAAAAATAGTGTAACTAATTTTTGGCGTTCTTTAGTAATAAAACATTTAATTCAAACCTTGGCCACATGATTGCCGACTAATGTTGGAGTCTTCAGCGAGACTTCCTGGCAATCTCAATACTAGAAAATCATATAAAAGAAAATTTTTAAGTGATAAATGATGAATGCATGCTTATCTACTTTGTAATTTTTGTCTTTTTTACTGCCAGTTTGTGTTCAGCGTAGACCAGTGAACTGACGTGTTGATTGAATTGTTAATTAAAATTGTTAATTAAAGCTTTTAAGAAATATACATTTATTTTTGTTTATTCCCACTTAGATCTGACTAATGTTGATAGTAGTAATGAATTATTCTAATTGAAACGGGATAAGTCAATTTTTAATGTTTCGAGATACAGTAAGACTCCTGTAAAGCGACCACTCGTGGTTCCCTTAAAAAATGTCTGTTGGTTGAGTGAATGCTTTGGAGAACTTTATCTTAAATGAATATAAAATAAACACCATATTAACTTTAAAAATACAAAACGTCAATTTAGACGCACATAAGACAAATTGGACCCTCTTATGTAGAATGGAACCAACCTGCATTTCGTTTGCTACGATATTGAACCTAACGCATTATAAGCATTGAGTTCAGTATCCATAGCAAACGAAATAAGGTTGGTTCCTTTCTACATAAGGGGGTCCAATTAATAATATTAAATAATAGAATGTTTAAAAAAAGAACTAAAGATATACATGCTTAAGGCTTACTACCAAAATATTGTTCTAAAACAGTTTGCTTACAATTTTGAAATTTTTTATTTAGAGAATTTCTAACTCGCGCTTTTTAAAAGCTCCTGAATTTAGGTTTTGCCACATTTGTATTTAGAAGCTAGCTTTCGTTGCGATAAACCTCTTTTGCTGTCTTTAATAACATTTATGCGAGTTTTCAAATTTAAAATCTCGTGATGGTAACCTCGTTTAGCCATCATTTTCTAAGCTATTCCAGAAGCACAGTGACAACGATTTTTCAACGACTAGCATACAACTGATACGAATTTTTTTGCCTTCATAGTATGTGCCATTTTAAATATCCACACGAGCCCGCAAATATCGAACTCGAAGAAATGATTTATAACCCTAACAAATTTATTACCGAAAGATAGGGTATGTGTCAAGCGCTTGACGGAGAGACGTTTATAATACATTCTACAGTGTGCTACTGACATTTTAAGTTTTACCAACCCAATCTCAACTCATAAATCAACAAAGACAAAAATTAAAAGGATTTTCACAAAGTGGGAAGTGGTCGCTTTAACCGTAAATTGCCGGTCACGGTCACGTTAGGTGAGGGTCGCTTTAAAAGAGTAATAATGTATTACTGATATCGTATAAATCTTTCGTTCCTAGAAATTATGGTCGGATACAGGAATGGTCGTTTATGACGAATGGTTGATTGGAGGAGATTTACTGTAATCGATAAAAACTGTTTTTTGAAAAAGTTTAAAATATTATGATATCTTTGACAACGATGGTAACTTTTATAAATCATGCAAGAATGTCTGGAATATAGCTGAAAATTTTGGAGAGCCGTTATCCATTTGATTTTAGAGGTCAAAATTCGATGACGTAACCCGTTTCAACAATGAACACAATTTTCCAGTAATGCAATCAAAATATCATTTTTAACATTAAACAGTTCAATAAAAATCATAAGGAATTAAGCCGAGAAGATCCCTTTCAACACCAAGCTACGCGTTTACCTTGAAATAATAGAAATTCCTTAATATTCGAAAATGGCCAAAAGTAACTTATCCCCTTTCAACAATAACCGATTCAATATAATTCTTATTTATACCTAAACTATTGATGACTAGATACATTGTTTGCTGTTACCTTAGAACTTTCAACTTGGCCGTTAAACATTAAATTCTGCCATTCAACTGTCCAAAGTTGCGACGTTCATACATTCCTGACATACAAGAAATTGACATAGTTAGCATTGCAGTGCAAGGAACTGACACAATTAAAATATTTAAAAAAAGTATATTTGAAGATCAAACAGTTGGAGGAATTAGTAATAGGAATGACGTGAAATGTATTAAGAAATTAAATTACTTTATTCTAAGAGAGGTTAATATAGCGTAACTCAGAAAGTAAAACAGATAGGAAGTTGACACTTTGAGGATGTTTCCAATCAATAATCAATAACTCATTTATGTATTTCAGGTTGCGGCTTCCATTCTTATGCTGGACGATGTTTTAGATGGCTCGCCAGTTCGTAGAGGTAAACTTGCGTGGTATAAGTTGAACAATGTGGGGCTGGAAGCGGCAAATCACGGATGGATGCTAGAAAAGAGCATACATTTAGTTCTCTCAAAATACTTTTCGGATACTAACAAATGCAAACGATTAATGGAATTGTTTCAACAATATTGCTTTACCGTATGTAGTGGCCAAATGTTGGAGAGTATGTTGATCAAAAATGGTAAACCACAATTGGAGCTCTACACGCCCGAATTCCATCGTAAATTGATCTATTTGAAAGCTGCTTGTCCCCTAGTTCGTTATCCGTACACTATAATCTCCACCTTAGCTGGCAGATACGAAATGGAACAAGAAACAGCATTAGAAGTGATTGCTCTAAAAATGGGGTTCTTATTACAAACAAACGTAAGTAGTAATTTTTGAAGTAAATGAATTAAGAACATGACTTTAGAATGACTTCTACGGCTGCTTCGATAGTCGAACTGAAAAAGAAGAAGGAGACACGGATGTTTCTAAAGGTAAATGCACTTGGCTGGTGGTTCAGGCATTACAACAAGCCAACCCTGCCCAGAAGAAGATTATTGAAAATTATTACGGTCGACCTGGCATCGAAGCTGAAATAGCAATCCGAAATTTATATGCGGAATTGGAACTGCCCAAGCAATACGAACAGTATGAAAAGGGGGCGGTGAACGATTGCGTTGAATACATACAGAATTGCCCGAATAAGGCCATTCGTGATACTTTCGGTCTATTTACAAAGGTTTCAGATTATCTCAGTGTATTGCATCACTATTCTAATGAAGCAGTTGGTAATTCTCACTTATTGAAGCTGCAAATTTAAGCTGTAACATTTTTCTCTGTAACAAAAACCAATTTCTTAATGGTAGTTTTTTATTTCGCTGGTTTCAATGCTAACTTTAAGGTGTTTGAAATTTTATATTTTATTACACAAAAGTATTAATATTATCTAACAATTACAATTACTAAGTTTTACTGCCCTCTTTGAATTTTTTTGTTAGTTTATTCAACACTTTTTTCAGTATCTTACTTTTTGACCACTTTACTGGTAGAAAATTAACTTTTGCAAATGTTGCTCGTGTATTCCAAAAGGATTTATCAATTTTAAGTTTAGTTGATTTTCAGTAAATATGTGAAATGTGCAATGTTAACCTTTCTGAAACTTTTTTAATAATCGCGAAATCACTCTAATTTGTTGTATACAGAATGAATGAAAGCCGCACAACAAATAAATGTCGTAGGAAGTGCAACCACTTAGTACTAACAGGCAATTTGAAGACATACTATGTGTGATTTTCATTTATATTTAGTTTAGTTTTGATTAATTTAACAAGTGTTTCTATTCGAATTTTTGATTATAAATAATTTCACAATGATCTCCTTTTGCTAAGAAATAGCAATATCTTTTTTCTAAGGTTACTTTTAACTTTTACAATCAACTAGCTCACTTGTATCGTTGATATCGACTGACTGACTTTTTGGTGAAATTTAAATTATACAATGGTATAACATCTGGTGCGAACACGAAACAGTGGAATTTCACAAGTCAATAGGCTTTCGAACCTTCCTAAGTCATTTAATAATTGTACCGACGAAACTGCCTGCAATAAATTTATTTGCGAACTCTTTCAATATCCTAAAAATATGCGAAATAAGTCAATTATGTGAGAGACCTTTCGAAGCAAATAGCCGCAAATTTAACTTTCGGAGTTGATCATAGCGATAAATCTGGAATTTCGTACTTTGGAAGTATTTGTGAATTATATAAACTGCATTCAAATGATATTTTCTACTGTGCTAAATGCATTGTTTATCAATTATCACTAATATTGAATGTTTATTAAGTGACAAAACTATGAGAAATACAAGATTTTACCTAAAACTGTAATAACTTGGGGGCTTGTTCATTCAAAACGGACAAACGTACCTGCTATTATGTAAGATTTCATACACAGTTGAAGTATTTGTAAATAAAACCAGCAAAATGAATTTGAAGGCCGATATATCTAGTTAAATAATTTTCGGTCCGTCCTCTCTGTAGGAGGCCCATGTAATAATTGTTAGGGGCAATAAATCAAGTTTTAAAACTAAACTTTTGGTTGCTTTTTTTTTAAATACAGATAATTACATTACATTTATTAAAAAAGTAAGTTCACTACCGCCTCGCTCGTAACATGCTCGTCATTTTGGTGGAAGTCTCTAGATTACCAGATGTATAGTCTGGGAAAGAAACCTGTATAAAGTTTTTCAATTAATCAGTTTTATAAGGTGTTAGAATCAAAATTTAGAAATAATAAGATTAGTGCCCTCTAGAAAACAACTTTGTTATCCTGTAGAAATATCGATCTCCCTGTAGAATTGACAATTGAATATGCTATTTACCCGGAAAAAATTGCTATATTTTTTTCTTGACTGATCGAGACCCTTAAAGTAAATTAAAATTAAAACACAAAAAGTTCAATATTCAAAACTTATAAATAATAAATCACAAATTAAAATCAGCATGTAGTAAATATGTAATAAATAATAAAAATAATTAAGAAATTTCTGGAATAACAATTCGACTGCACACTAGCTAAATCAAATCAAGAGTAACGTTTGGAAGTGAAAATTTATGTTAGGTATTTTAAATACAAGGGATGTTGTTGCCATGTTACCCAAAATTCCGGTCTTTCTGAGAATTTTCCGAATTTTCATGGAGGTCAATCACTTACAATTTCGTAGCCGTTCCATAAACCCTCACTGAGTTTTACTTCTTCCCCATAATGTACATTCAATGCGGAATGATGAACTTAATATTAAGTAAATGCTGATCATAATTCAAATCGCTGATTAATTTATTTGGTCCCTTAATTGACTCAGAGTGTAGTAAACAAATTCGTTTGTGTATTGGCTATAACCGCCGATTGACTCAGAAAGGGTATTTACCAACATGATCCCATTAAGCGGCACCTTCTGTTCAAGGACGTATGTCGTCCATACGCGTCACAATAAAAAAGTAGCGGTTTTTCCGAATGTCGCACATATGCGACACACGCCTAACTACATCAGAATAAATACCGTCCGATGGGCTGTGTAACCGAAAATAAATTCCGTCCTTAAAGGGATAATAATAAATGTGCATTTTAATGATTGTAACATTTAGCTTTCAAAATAATTTTCGTCCAACTGATATTTCGATCTCGGTTAGTGAAAATATTTTTTATCTATTGTGAAAATGTCGTCATGCCATCAATTTTAGGTGTTAGCTGTATCTTCGTTCAGGGGTGTTCTCTGTTTGTGCGTAAATTTAGAAAAAAAAGAAAAAAATACAGTTTTTGGATAATTTAAAGCTTTAATCATTAATTAATTTTCACCATTTTTAGATAATTTTGTACCATACGGCATTCTTTACGACTTCGCCCAATAAAAAATACTGATAATTCAAAATTACCGTTAAAAGCATTAATTGTAACTGATTATGAACGGGATTACGAAATAATTCATATCTCTGAATTGATAAAAAAATACGCATTGATATTGGGCCAATTCGTAATAGAATGGTGAAAAATAACATTTTTTTTTTAAGAATAAAAGGGTAAATTATACAAGACAACAAATAAGTCTAACTTCTAAACCATTATTTATTTATTTATTTATTTATTTATTTATTTATTTAACAGAACAGAATTTCAGACTGAACATAAAAATACACCCCAAAAAAACCGTACAGAGATACCACAATTACCACAAGATGTTCGCAGGCATTACATATAAATATAAGAATATAAAAATATAAAAGAGATGAAAAAAGAAAAAAATAATAACATAAAAATATATAAAAAAAAGAACAAGAAAAACTTAAAACTACACCCTAGCCTAAATTACATACCTACATACAGTTTATAATTTACAAACTTTAAATTTAAAATTTTTATTTTCCATTTTCAACAGTTAAATCTTTCTTAATAATTTTTAGCTGACTGACTTTGACTGAATCTAGTACTTTCAATTCATTCGGCAGATCATTGCACGTTGCAACAGCTTTTGTATAACTATTTTTATCACTCACTAACTCTTTTTTTATTTCTTGCCAAAATTAGGGTTTTATTTCTAGTAACATTATAAGATTTCAGGTATTGACTTTTAAGATCACAGTAATGCAGTCTTAACAATTCAAATGTAAATAATTACACAAGGTTTAGGGGATTATCTTGTGTAACACAATCACTTTTGTTAAGTATTTTTAGAATTTTGTCCTGCAATTTCGATTAATTCTGTAGGCCACTCCCCAAGCTATAATGCCATAGGTTATTATACTACGGAAGAACGCATAGTATACCATCGTTAGTGTATCAGTTGACATTGAGCTAGCAATTTTATGAAAAATATAGACTTAATACTTTGTTTTTTTAATAATATATTGGATGTGTTTGTCCCATTGAAGATTGCAATCAAAAACTATTCCCAGATATTTGTCCCAGATTTTTTTTGTCTACAATTAAGCGAAATAGGTTCTTATAACATATTCCATGCATTTCTTTCTTTCGTTTATTGCTAAAAAGCCAGATTTTAGATTTAAACATCAACGTTATGCGGTAAGACTCGTCCTTAAGATGCGTTGGTGCAACCGGGCGTAAAATAAGTATACAGTTCATAGTGAACAACCGACATAACCAACTTGGAAACTAAGAAAAAATTTCGCGATTGAAATCCTCTTTACAATTGGAGCATAGCATCGCACTGATCATATTACTCAATGCACTGCGTGCTTCATTGTTTGAAAAATTATCCAAAAGATTTAGAGCAAATTGAGAATGTTTTTCTTGCAAATTACGAGTCGATTCGATCCCTGAACCTCGCACAATCGTTTCATACAGCAACTTATAATTAACAACAGAAACATCATCTTTGCCGATTTCAATTTCGTCGTACAGATTAGGATTATTTTCCAATTCGAATAATAGTGGAGCCGATACAAGATTGAACGGTCCTGAATAATCTCCAACAAAACATGTCAGTTCTTCATGAGCTTGACAAGCAAGAGCAAAGTGCACACCAAAACGGAACGCTTTTTCTTGTTTATCTAAAGGGTGTCGTGCCATTCGTAAGGCCCCTTCGCAACCCTTTCCTAATAAACTGGCGGAACTCAAAACGTTCCTTCCCGTCCACTCTGCTTCGGCACTTCCCAACGCCTCTTCCACCGGAAACGGATCGAGATTCGACTGATTGAATACATCAAATTCCACTTTCTTATTTGAAGGTTTCGCGGGTAAGGGAAGGTTCTCAAGATCTCTTAGTCCTACGAACTCTGATTCTGTTAAATCTCGCAGTGCTGTGCCCATTAATTCTGTAACTTCTTGGTTTCGTAAGTTTGCCATCAGAGTGCAGGTTTTGGAATACAAAAGATCGCCGCTTAAAAGCGCAATTTTATTTCCGTAACGCAATTCTGGTTTCTTTTCGGTAGAATTGACCATTGACTTGTGAATCAAATGACTCATTCGTACCATTTCTGTTATTTCCGCCAAGTAACGTTGGCTGTGAAGAATCCCGTACGTTCCATCTAGATCTATATCTGGCACATCAACATGTTGACCGTTGGTTTTTGATACTAATAATATTATTAACCCCCAGTCAGGTTTGTAATTCTTTTTCTGATTTAGGATACCACTAAAAATTACCATTGAACTTGCGATTGGTTACAGTAATTTTACTTACTTGAAAGAGCCCAAACATGGATGTTTTGTAGCCGCAAGATTTCGAAGGTGTTCCTGGATATTAACAGTGCCATCATTCAACAAACCCTGTAAATTAGACGGAGAAGTAGAATTGGAAACAATTTTTTTCGCAGCACTCATCATTTCGTTCCAATTTCGAATATGATTGGTTTTGTCGACTTGATGTATATTTCTCATAAAAGCTTTGTAAAGACCGCGAGCTTTTGTGTTCATCTCAGAAAAATGAAATCAACTGCTTTTATTTTTTAAACAACGATGTTGCAGATACTGAACACGTTTGAGGGACCAAACGCAAGTGGAGGAATATAAACGTTGAGTTTTAAGTTGTAAACAAATTTGATTCATTATCGAACACTGTCAGGGTCAACATTGTGACGTTATTCAGCGAGTTCAAAAAAGCTTATTGCGAAAACTGGAATGGTTTATTTTCCGAAGAAATCGCTCGAAGGCGAAATCATACAAGTGTTTGTTGATGTATAGGGTTTTCCAATAAGAGGTGTTATTTTGAATAGCCCGTTATTTCGGTAGATGTAACTTTTGGAGCTGTAATTTTTTGACATTTGACAAGTAGAAACTACGCCATTAATAAAAATGGAACGATACACGCTTCAACAACGCATTGAAATTATTAAAATTCACTATAAAAATGGTGAAAATTTGGCAGAGACGGTTCGTAAAACTCGAACATTTTTGGGTCGTCGTGAAGCACCTTGTCGGACCGCAATACAGAAATTGGTGGAAAAATTCGAGCTGTTGGGACAAGTTAGTGATGTGAAGAATAAAACCCGTGCACGTCGTTTTGCTTTGTGAAATTTGCAGTGTAACTGATGACATTCATCATAGGATCAACAATTGTGTTAAATATAATGAACTCCAAAATAAGCGGTTTATTATAAATTAATGAATAGCGATAATTTTGAAGTATTCCAAATCTTTTGTCACGATATTATGATAAAAAATCAAAATTATAATTTATTTTAAAATGTTCTTACAGTTACGTTATTTATAGTTTTACGTTAAATTTTAATTTAAACTAAATTTTAAGTTGAATTTTTTATTAGAAATCCTGTGATGTAAGTCATAACCAACAAATCAGGTGGGTGTTTTAAAATTACAAATCTTTTTCCAGAAACAAGGTATCGTTGAGATGCTAGATAGTAAAGTCACTCGTTCAGTATCAAATTTACGAAACGTCACTGAAACACTGGGCTGCTGTTCGCTTCAAATAACTGAACACAATTATTGTGAAAACAGCTTAATGTGAAAGCACAATTAGAACGTTTAACTGATCCCTTATTAAGAAATAGTAAGAAGTTATTATGGGTAGAAAGCGTTGATTTTAGTCCGGATCTGATAACTTTAGGTTACAGTGGAGTTTGATTTACACCCCTCATTATATCAATCGGTCATCATTTGCGATCCGGTAAAGTTACCACTATAAACTTTTTGGTAATTTTATTATTAATCGATTTTTAGCATAAAACGCGTTAAAAAAATTGTCAGATTAAATTTAACGCTCTAGGTAAATTCCACATTTTTTTTCAAAAATTATAAATTTTTTGTTTTTTTTACGACGCCTGGGTGGTTAATCATACAAAAATTAATACCACCATGAAATATACAAAATGAGAAAATAATATTTGAGATCAATTTTGGGGGTGATCATTAACATTGGAGAACTCTGTATAATCCACAGAAAAACATATTCCGTATTAGCAAATTGGCCTAAATTAATTTCTGCGTAAACAAGACAAGGTAGCCACGCCATGGGCATTTTTCTCGACGCACAAAAAACAAATTTGCGTAGAATGTAACCTTTAAATTAACTTACAAAATGTTGTCGGCCTCGCGCATTTTTTGCGAGTTAAAAATTATTTTCGAATTTTATTCGCTAATTGCGTAGAATGCAACCGATCCCATTATTTTTAAATATTGAACTACCTAATTCAATTTGTTTTCCAAAATATTGCTTTGGAATAAGAGTAGAACAAGACGATTGGTCTGAAAATATGTTGAAGTTGAATTTAATGAAACAATTAAGTTCTTTTGAGCGGTTTCCACTCATAACGGAAAGAAAAAAGAAAACGAAATATTAGAAAAAAGTTAATGTCAATGTAATTTTCCGTCATTTTTTAAATCTAAATTTTCTATAACCGTATAAAAAAAGTTTTTGTTGCTAGTTGTCTCATTGTGGTGTCAAGAATGTAGGGACAAATTTAATCGGAAATGTTTCGAAACAGCTTGCATAGTGAATTCATTTAAAACAGTGATATAGATTGGTTACAGACTGTTGGTTGAAATGCATAAGCAGGTGCATTTAGGTAGGCCACAAAATTACGGTTTCGTTTCAGGAAGAACGATACTTAATATTAAAGCGAAATCATTAGCTGACCGGCCTATAGTTGTTTTTTTCTTTAAGTTATTCCTTGTGCGTCATAGTTGTTCTCGCGAAATTAAAACGCAACTGCGTTGAGTGGAACCGGCTTAGTTAATTTTTTTAAGTGATTTATCTCACAAAGTTACGATTTATATAAATTGGTTATTACAAATTTTTCAGTCTAGTGTAGGATTTAGAACAAAACAAATATCGGTTAGTAAATCATAAGAAAATATGTTAAAGTTTATTCGAATGAAACAGTTGCGTTCTCTTGCCGCAACTTGCATTTTCAAACAAAACTTAAGGTAAGCTTCATTTACAAAATAATCGAAAGCATAAAATATTTTTCTAGCACAAAACTTGATGAAATGGGGACTGCACTAACCAATATTTTTCTAACGGAAACTGAAGTTGGGGAATTAAAGTCGGTTCACAACGAAATCGGTGATTATCTAACGAATCTTGATCAATTCAAAGGTGTAACGCCACTTCGTGATTTCTACAAGAATTTGATCGAATATAATGTGGTACCGTCTATTCTTGGGTATGCGTTAATAGAATCCTATAAGAGATGGGCAGAACCAGCAGATTTGACTAAAGAAAATATTAAATTGGTCAATGTTCTTGCGTGGGGTATAGACACGGTGAGTTAGCATCAACAGTTACCAACGTTAAATTGTCGTTTTTCGATTTTAAAATGGGCGTACTTAACGTTATTTATTTTATCCCAACCTTGTCAGTGGATAACGGTATTGATTTTGCAGAAGTTCTGATAGTAATTTTGACACGCTATTGAACCTTCCCGTGCGTTGGCTGGTCCGGTGACGATTCACACAGTAACGTTGCCACGCGATGTTTGTTATCGCTGTAGTTGACTGTAAATACCCACGCTGTTTCTCGACCGTTACCGTTTTTTATCATAGTTGACCTAACAAAAATTACGAGGAAATTACTTTCCTTATCTTGCAAACTTCTGCAAAATAGGAAAACTATGGGCAACTCACCTGCTTATATTCAAAATAACATCAACAATGTTTTGGTCATTTTATACAAACACCCAATTTCTAACAAATTTCAAGTGAAGATTTTTTTTCGGGATTTTCTTTGTATCATTATAAGCAACACTGCATAAAAAATACAATGAAAAATCGTGTCCGCCAAAGAAATTAGTGAAGGTCGAAGATCGCGAAAATCAGCTTTTCTCAAATATCTCGTGAAGTATTGGTTTCATTTGAATTTCGGTTATTACAAAATTTGTTTCGATAAATTCCATTTTCCCTGAAACCAAAAATCATTTGCAGAATCCGAGTAGTCCATTTTGGATTTCTGAACATGTACAAACTTTTGGCATATTTAGATTTTTAAAGAAATCGAAGATGAAAGTTTTTCCCATATGGTGCGAACAATATGGCGGGCACTGTATATGACACATTCGAAAAAAAGGTACGAAAAATGATTGATATTAAAAATCAATTTAAAAAAATTGCCCTTAGCCCCCTGATGTTTGTCAATATCGGAAGGTGACAATTTGTGGTTGTACCAACTAGGGATACCAATCCCGCAAACGCTGAATCCCGCATGATTTTTGCGGAATCAGTAATGTCGGGCTACATATGCGAGATCCGCGGGTTTATTGGGGGCTGAATAAAAATATCCGAATTTGAAAAAATATGTATGCAGAGCGCGCGTTTTCTGTCCCTGAGTACTTCTGCAATAAAATCAGGTCAAATGTACAAGATCAAACTTTGAACACTTTATCATTTTACTAATAAATGCCACTTTAATTTTGAATTTAGTTGTCTTTTATTGCATAACTAACTTCTGGTATTTAATTTTCTTAGCAACTGAAAAAAGCATTGTGATAGTTGTAATTCCGCAAATGTTGCCGATCCGCGGGATTGATGACGTCAGTCCGGCAAGCTTGCGGGACTGAAGTTTTGATGCGGGATTGGTACCCCTATTTCCAACACAACAATAAAAGATTTATTTATGTATATCAGGTTACGGGTTGCGGTACTATGCTTGACGATATGCTAGATGGCTCGCCAGTTCGTAGAGGTAAAACTGCATGGCATAAGCTCGACAATGTGGGGCTGGAAGCAGCAAATCACGCATTGATGTTAGTAAAAAGCATAGATTTGGTCCTCTCAAGATACTTTCCCGATACTAAGAAATGCAAATTTTTAATGGGAATATTCCAGGAATTGTGGTTTTCCTATTGTTGTGGTCAAATGTTGGAGAGTATTTTGTTCAAAGATGGTAAACCACAATTGGAGCTCTTTACACCCGAAGTGTATCATAAGTTAGTCTATTTGAAAGCTGGTAATCTCTTAGTTCGTCCTCATTGCGCTATAATTCTTGCTCTAACTAACAAATTTAAAAAGGAATACGAAATACCAATAGAGGCTATTAGTCAGAAGATGGGACTTATATTTCAAGGAAGCGTAAGTGGTACCTCTTGAAGTAAAAAAAATAAGAAAATGATTTCAGAATGACATACATGGGTGCTTCAATAATCAAAGGGAAAAAGAAGAAGGAAATACGGATATTTCTAATGGTAAATGTACTTGGCTGATAGTGGAGGCATTACGACAGGCAAACCCTGCTCAGAGGAAGATTATTGAGAATTATTACGGCCGACCTGGTACCGAAGCTGAAATGGCAATCCGAAATGTATATCTGGAATTGGAATTGACTAAGCAATACGAACAGGTTGAAAAAGAAGTGCTGAACGATTGTGTTGAAATTGTAAAGAACCATCCGGATAAGAAGGTTCGCGATGTTTTATATCTATTTGAAAAGTGCGCAGATTATTTAAATTTAATTAGGTTTAATACTGATTTTTACTCAATGAAGTACAGCTGTTGATCTTTAACATTTTTATTTCTAACAAAGATCGATTTCTAGATGTTATTATATTTTTTAATTTGAACTCCAATTGATTAGTAACTTAAAATCATTTAACGATGCAATAAAGCACAAAAAACCTCAGACAACGTACTATGGCTTGCTGTGACATCTTGCTGAAAAAATATAGTCTAATTACTATCGAATTTGTGCATCGGTAACTGTTACCACGGTCTGATTAGTTCCATTTGAACCATTAATAGTAGAGTGTGTGTGAATAATCCCAGAAATTCAGAGGGAACATAAGAAACGAAGTAAACACTATTCAACGAGTGCTTTCAGTTGCTGTGCACAATTTTGTTAGCCGTTTAGAAAAATGTATTGTTGAAAATATGATCATGTAAGAGGAATAAAAGTCTGCAAATAAAAGCTACCCCACAGCCCACATACGAATATACTGAGGCTGTTTAAAAACTTTGAACTAGCTGTAGATTGTAAACAATCAAAATTTGACTAACAACAAATTTCAATTTTCTTTCTCTATTTTTAAATAACAAATTTGTATTATGTTCACTTAAAATTATAATTATTGAAAAGTTTTTGACCGTTATTCTCCGACTCCGAACTTTACACATCTTCAGAGACAAATTATTATGAACTTTATGCCTAAGTGGTTATAGGGTGTCTGGCATGCGTTTCGATTTCAAACTTGGGCGACTTCGGTGGATATTACTGCCCCTGTCACGAATTTCATTACGATGCGTCCTGGCTGATGCGAAAAGGACGACGGTTTCTTCATGCGATCACTGTCATGCTGTGGCAATTTCGTTTGCTGTTATGTGTTTTTCTATCCATTTGAAAGTCGCCGAATTTCCCTTCAGGGATTTGATCTAATTTAATTTCGATTGTAACCAAAGCCATCACGTGAATCTAAGAACAAATTAATCAGTGACCTAACTGAGTATGTTCCTCACATCGACGAGGCTGCTACGACCAGATGGGTAAAGTTTTGGGGGGCTATTTTCCGACTCCGAACTATTCACATTCTCAGACAATTGCGAACTCCACGCCTAATTGACCGACCTAGCCTACAACCAACTATGCGCCGACGAAAACAAAAAGTAGATTTTTCTGGAAAACAGTGTATGCTTAACGTTATGAATGCTTCATTGGATTATTACCTATTATAAATTAAACGCTTTCAAAATTTCGGTCAATGTTTTTTTTATAAAAATTCTTTATAAAAGTTACCAAACCAATTTTACTTTTATAAATTAACTTTATTTCCCAATGTATGAATTTCTAAAAGAAGGGAATACCGTTTGAGCAACCCTTGTATATTTATAAGAAGTATGCATTTAATTAATTTAATTAATGGATTGTTGTGAAAATATACTAAAGTTAGCTAAAAATTTTAATTAGTGCATGCTCTTATATGCAGGAGATTATTTTTAACCCTAGACCGGGCGCGAGCCCGAGTACTGTGGCGCCATTATTTGATTAGATAAAGTCTTAACGCACTGTCGCCTACCTTACCTTATCATCAGTTCCTGACTATCGAGTCAGTATTGTTTTTGAGACAGTGAAGTCAATAAGTGTGTTAATATTTGGATAAAGTAAAATTTGATACGTGGTGAAAATTAATTCGAAAACCCTGTAATGAGCTGTGTACAAAAATTCCCGTTAGAAAATAAAAACTGCGAACCATATGTCATATCGGATGGAACTCAAAAGCTCTGACCTTTTCTGAAAGTACCTGCTTCCAGTGTACGTACAATATTTCTGCAGTTCAAATGCTTGAATGGTTTCCTTTAGGTAAGTTTAGTAAAATATCTTTAGTGTATGCCTAAAATTATTTTAAAATTAATATAAAATTGTTTTGACTACAGATTAATCCAAGGATCCGAGAAAGCAACTCTACTATCGCTAGAATTTGCAAACTGGTTGTTACAGACCAGTTCACAGTGCAACGTTTTAAGATTGTAAGTGCAACAACGCCAACAAATTTAATGCGGATACATAGTTTTGGCAAATTACGTACAAATAAGACTACTGTTACTGGTGTGAGGTTGCATTTTTATTCAGGTAATTGATTTGTCACAAAAGAATTAAATCAGTATTGTTTGTAATTATTGTAGATAAATATGAACTTTGAAATTGCGATAATTCCATTGTAAGCCTCACAATTACAGAGAAAATTAAAAATATTAAATTGTATACATTTCTTACATTAGAGTTAGTAATGATACATGCTGTACTATATTGATTTAAAATGATTAAAATAAAAATTCAAAATATGGAACTTGCAACAATGATTTTATTTTGTTTTCGTAATGGTTTGCAATCGTAGCCCTGTTATATTAATAAACATTTATATGCAATTTGAAAGAAATATGTATGTGTATTTATAATAAATTCGAGAAAATTAAGATTTGGCCTGTATAACAAAATTATAGTAATTTAAAATATTGTATATTTCTAATTTTCAAAATTGATTCCAGAAACAACACTGCCAACGTTTAATGAAAGACTGCCAAATTACTACTTATTTCAGCGATATCAGGTATCTAAATAATCACAAATTTTATTTAAGTCTACTTATGTATTACTTTATTTCTAAAAATCTTTACAATTTGTTTAAACTAGCGTAACATATATTTGTCACTAATCATTGTAAAATTATGTAAAAAATATATTATGAAATTCTAAATAAATAAATTGTGTTATAAATATTTGTATTATTTTCCTACAGTTGACTACATAACATAATTGTAACAAAAATGTGTTAAATATATATTGCTACGTTATGTAAATGCAATATTTCAACGTTTATGTCGCCAAGATACTTTCATCGTTACATGCATGTAACATAAATAGAACAAAAGTTATATCTTTGCTACGTACCAGATCTGTTCACAACGTAGCACGACGAGGTTACATTTATAGCGCGTACTACATAACATGCATATATCACAGTTACATAAATGTTACATCAATATTTTTACATTTATATAAATGGACGGGACATTGTATGGTACATGGAACTTACATGTATGTTACTTGTTACATAACTGTATACATTCAAAGTACGGATGTTATATAAAATTTACGTTAATGTTGTAAGTTGTGGTTTGCTGGGGGGTTCCGGTATTATACTTGACGATCTGCTAGATGGCTCGCCAGTTTGTAGAGGTAAACCTGCATGGCATGAGCTCGACAATGTGCGGCTGGAAGCGGCAAATCACACATTGATGCTGCTGCGAAGTATAAATTTAGTTCTGTCAAGATACTTTTCCGCTACCAATAAATGCCGCTATTGCCGAAAAGTTTGGGCTTGTATTGCAGTCAAACGTAAGTGGTACTTTCTGAAGTAAACGAATTAAAAAAATGTTTTTAGATGGCTACTATAGCTGCTTTAATAATCAAAGGGAACAAGAAGAAGGAAATACGGATATTTCTAAAGGTAAATGTACTTGGCTGGTGGTGCAGGCATTACGACAGACAAACCCTGCCCAGAAGAATATTATTAAGAACCATTACGGCCGACCTGGTGCCGAAGCTGAAATGGCAATCCGAAATGTATATCTGGAATTGGAATTGCCTAAGCAACACGAACAGTTTTCACAGGAAGCGCTGAACGATTGTATTAGAACTGTAAAGAACCATCCGGATAAGGACATTCGCGATATTTTATACATGTTTGAAAAAATGTCAGATTTTCTAGATTTATTGCGTCTATATTCTAGTGAATAAGTTGATAATGCTAGCTCCTTAAAATTTAGTCTTTACTATTTAACGTTGTTTTTTTTAACAAAGATCAATTTCTTATTGTTATTTTATTTTTAATTTGAAATACAATGGATTAGTGACTTAAAATCATTTAATGATGCAATAAACCACAAGAAAACTCCGATAACATATTCAATCTTGCTATTAGACTTGCTGTGCCATTTAACCGAACCCTAACTAACAAGTTATTATGGGTTGTTCGGACCTGATAACCCCAGGCTAGAGTGGGATTTAAATTATAACCCCTCATATAATTTTTATTCGGTCATCATTTGAGGTCGGATTAAGTTAATACTCTAATCTCCGGTTGCACCAACGGCGCCTGTTAAATTTAATCCTTGATTAATTCGATGATAACAATTGTTGCAGTTATAGCTACTGATGTTGGTGCAACCGGGCATTAGCTATTTAAAATCGCACTCTTTGGAGGCTTTGCTATTTTCATTATTAGCAGATTTTTAGGCAAAAATGTTTTTGTAACTTGCAAGATGAGATTAAACGCTGTAGATAAATTCGACAAATTTTGTAGCCTTGATACTTTAAAAGTTATTTATACTCATCATTCAACAAAATGAGAAGATAAAAATTTAATATCGAAGACCAATTTTGAGAGTACTCATTAATATTGGAAAACTCTGTATATTCAACTGAAAAACTTATCGGTTACCATTAAATTGACCTAAATTAATTTTTCCATAAATAATTTAAGGTGTGCATTTTTATTGATGCAATAAATACGAATTTGCATATAATTCAATTATTAAATTAATTTTTGGGTCAATAAATTACGGTAGTTTATGATCGTGGGTCTAACGTAGTTTTTGTGAGATAACTTTCTAAACTTATTCGCTAATTGCGTAGAATAATGCCGATCTCAATATTGTTTATATGTACATAATATTGAACTAATTCAAAATTTAATTTTTTCTAAATATTGCCCGCGAATAAGTTAAGAACACAACGATTGGTCTGAAAATATGGTGGTTTAACTGAATTAAACAATTAAATTCTTTGGGCAGTTTCTATTTCTAAAGGAAGTTGCATTAAAGAAAAACGAGATGTGAAAAAGATAATGATAATGTAATTTTCAGTCATTTTTTAAATTGAAACTTTCTCTTACCGCGTATGAAAGAGACCAAGCGTCATATTTGTTTCTCACCAACACTCAGAAAAAAACATTCTCGTAGGCAAGAAAAATCGGGCTTAAATTTAAACTTGCGCGTTCTTAATTTTGGCCCAAAAATTGGTCATTCTTGGGTTTTAAGAATGTTCACTCTTCTTGTCAAATTTAAGAATGGATCATTCTTGATTTTAAGAATGTTTATTCTACTTGCCGAATTTAAGAATGGGTAATTCTTGATTTTAAGAATGTTTATTCTACTTGCCAAATTTAAGAATGGGCAATTCTCGATATCGAGAATGTTGATTCTATTTATCTAATTTAAGAACGGGTCATTCTTAATTTTAAGAATTTTGATTCTTCTTGACAAATTCAAGAATGCGTCGTTCTAATTTTAAGAACTTTTACTATTTTTACGAATTTTAGAAAGGAATGCTTGAATTAAAGGAGTTTTAAAATATGAAGTTATTTAACATACGTGCTTTTATTAAAAGTAGGCAAATACAGTACTAAAAGTAAAAATTTGACAACGTCATATCACATTCTTTTGTTGAGTAGCTCACTATATTTAATAATAATAAGTTCAATAAAACATGATATTAGAAATAATAAAGTTCACTGTAAAACGCAATAAAAAAATATTTGAGAAATTATTGTATAATTACATACTAAAGTTCACTTTAAAACGATAATAGGTTTTTTCTTCAGACCAAAAGTAAATTGAAATGTGTATCTATTATTTTACTATAAAAATAAACTTATCACAAAAAACTACACAGTCCAATACAGTTTTAATACATTTAGTTGCTAATTATAACAGTCACTTGATCTATCCTTTTTTCCAAGTATTTATTGTTGAAAATAAGGATAAGTGTTAAGACGTTGAGTTAATGCTTGATTTCCAATTTTTTTTTGTTGCTTTTCCTACAAATCCTGCACTTTGGTTTATTTTCTTTCCATGGGAATAATTGGCCGAAATTTACATCAATCTAAAGAACATTAACAAAATAGTTACATTGTTCTACAGATATCACAAGAATTTACCAAAATTGAACACTTTGAATGTTTCAATAATGACCACTCGTCTATAAGTTGATCAATACTTTTATTTTTATATTCCTTTAGACGATAATTCGTGGTGTCTCTCCATTTTACCCAGATTTCTTCCCAGAAAACGGTCGCATCCGCGTATTTGAGCCACGCTTTTGTTTTGTTACATTCTTCTAAATAACTTATATCTACATCCGCTAAAATGGATGATTTGTAATAAGATAGATACAACATTAAAAGTATAATAGATAATCAAAATTATTTCTTTACCTTCTTCGTTACTATGATTTGTTACAGAAGCAATGGGTTTCGCACGTTCCTTCCTTTTTATAAGTCCTTTATTTACCATTTGATGCTTAATATTTCGAAGTTTGTCGTATAATTTTCCCTTCGGATTGCCATCAAATTTACGGGGAACGTAATAAATTTGCTAGAATTAACATTTATGAATATAATTTTTGTTTGTAACAACTACCATGATTCATTATTCAGTGGACATGCGTTTTTCTCGCAAATGATTAACGAAAGCGGTGTTGTGTAAAAAATTAGGTGATAAATAAAAAATAATTTTGAAACTCCACTGTTCACATTTATTTTTTATTCCTTCTCTAATTTTCCGAGAAGATTCGGCAGAACGCAATACTTTTTACAGAATATAAGTAAGTAATTTTTATTAATCGTTGGCGAGAAAAATGCATGTCCTGTGATAAATAAATTACGGCGTTCCAGATACCCGCAAACTTACTTTTCGTTCGGATGGAAATAAACTCTCAATTTGTACGTTTCTAACGACTGGTCATTCTGTTCATCGACTAATTGCATTGCATTAGTATCATCATTGTGTCACACTAAACCACTTGTAACGTTATCTAGTTCATAATTTGCTTATTACGAAAAATTATCAGAAATTCACTTTACGAAAACAATACCAAAAGCACACACCGTAATATGTACTTTGCTATTGCAAGCAGAGCGAGGAATGGGTTTTTTAAAAATTTTAACAGTTCAGCTAACTAAAAGGCTGCGCCCGTTGTCGAACAATTGCCGGCAATAAAAAATATTCTTCGAACTTTTCCTTCAAATTTTTGTTAAGACCCGATCCCCTAACTGTTAACAGTTGTAAAATCAGCACGTTTTCACTTTTATTGCAGTATCGAACTTAACGGTACTTTCCAAAGTAACCGTTACAAAACAGCGTATCTAATCTTATTATGTTATGTATGAGATTTTTTGATATTAATAATATTTACTTTATTAATAAAGCGTTTTTTCAAATTTTATTGCGACCATGTTCAAAATGTATCCTTCTAGTAACTTCTATAAAGAAACAATATTTCGAAGAACCGAAGTGACTATAAATTTAAAAAAAAAAAAAAGTACATAATAGATGCAAATTTTGTTGCTGTTTATTAACTAAAGCACGTGCTACAAACAAATTTTTTATGACTAAAAACAAGAAGCAGATAAAATTATATTTTATGCTCCTGCAATGAGTAAACAAAATGCAATGTTAGCCGCCAGAATTGATTAAAAACTTTTAAAGTAGACTGATGTTTTAAACAGGCATAGAAAATCTAAAAATTAATTCTCACAAATATACAATTATTACACTGACGGAAGTAGAACATATTTTATATTGTTTTTATCGGCAGTCAGGTTGATTGTTCAATACGAGAACTAACTGCATTAAATTATTGTAAATGTCACCTTATAATAACGTTACTCCTTTCCACATCCTTAATAAATAATTAATATTATAGTTTGGGCGTTAATCAGATAAATACTTATATTTATTTATCGATTTCAATTTTTTATCAAGAATTACAAACGTAAAATCAATTTATTAATACAGTTGTTGTATTAACAATATTTATACGGATGAAGTTATTATTACCTTAGGCCCCTTGCCCCAAACAATACCCCCCACTGCCGTCGATACAAAATAAGAATCCGTTAGGCTTGGTTTAATATTGGACGTGTTAAATTTAAGCACAAACGTGATAAAAAGCAAGAACTCAACCATTCTCAAAGTTAGAAGCGGATTCTTGATAAATTCTTAGGTAGCATGTTTTTCAGTGAAATTAAAACGAAACCGTGTTGAATGGAACCGGTTTAGTTAATTTGCTTTTGTGTTATATCTATATACATATTAAGAAAATTTCAGTGTAGTGTAAGATTAAGAACAGAACAAATATCGGTTAGTTAATCTTAAGAAAGTATGTTGCAGTTAATTCGAATAAAACAGTTGGGTACTTTTGTCACGACTTCTATTTTTAAACAAAACTGCAGGTATGTTTTTTTCATAGAATAATCGCAAGCTTAAAATATCTTTTTAGCACCAAACTTGATAACATGGTGGCCGCACTAACAATCGTTTATACATCGGAAGCTGAAGTTGCAGAATTAAAATCGGTTCAAAACGAAATCGTTGATTATTTAACAAATCTTGATCAATTCAAAAGTTACACGCCACTTCGTGATTTCTACAAGAATATGATTGAATACAATGTAGAACCGTCTATTCTTGGGACCGCGGTGCTAGTTTCATATAAATATTTAGCTGAACCAGGAGACCTGACTAAAGAAAATATTCAATTGGCTTATGTTCTAGCGTAGGAAAGGCCCGTCAGGCAACGTCACACTTTTCCAACAACCGATTGCGTGGCACGCTTCCGCGAAATACCTGGGTGTCATCCTCGATAACAGACTCTCGTGGAAATCACACATAAATCACTTGCGCCAAAAAGCTTACGGGAGAATAGCCCAACTTTTTCCTCTGTTCGGTCGCAACAGCGTGTTATCCATTGATAATAAGCTGTTGCTATTCAAAACAATTATAAGACCCACTCTCGCATACGCGATCTCTGTCGTGAGATACGTGGCTCCATCTTACATGGCGGCGGTATACGCCGTACCAAATAAAGCCATTTGTTTGGTGTAGCAGCGCACCCTGGTTCGTTTGGAGCACACATATCCTCCGTGATTTAAATATCCAGTCACTTCGCGATCACATCGCCTCACTCGCGGAAAAATGTTTTGAACGCGCCACTGTCCACCCGAATCCCTTGATTCGGGCGTCAGCGAACTACGTACCCGACCCACGCGATCGGTATCGTCGTCCGAGGTCCATCATCGCATAATTCCTGCCCCCGCGACCCTTTCTGTGCGTCTACTTCCCGTTCTTCTGAACAGCCACGCACACCGTCAGAAGTATAGAATAAATAATGTTTAATTCTATGTTTCGCTTTCTTTTCAGTCATGCCTTGAGTTACATAATTTGTTATTTTTAGTGCTAGAAATAATCTTGTTAGAGCAAGCTGCACTCTTTGTCTGCTTGAGAAATAAAGCCTAAATATACAGTCCATTGAAAATATTGTTATTAAAAACGTTCTTTACATATTGTAACAGAACCCACACAAACAAATAATATTCCAAGCTTCCTGTTCCAGGGCAAACCACACCAAAGGCCCAGAGGGGGTTTTAGTCAGTCTTCCCGCCGGATATGGTCTGCTGGTTTATTGATGTCCCATTGCTGGCAGTGCACGCTTCCGGTGGTTGGTCGTTGATGGGCTGGCATATTGTGCCGTTTGTGGAAAACCTGACTCACCTGTTAAACATGGACCAACAGGTGTCTTTATGAAGATTGTTACCTCTACCATAAAAACAAAAAAAAAAAAGCGTGGTGTACTAAAGCAGTATGTTAGCGGTTACATTAACCATCCTCAAATTATGGCTTTCTGTTTTTAATTTGGGCGTACTTGAATATTCGGCACAAAATTATCAAAAATTATTTTATTTCATGCAACACTTGGAAGTAAATACGAGATTACAGTACCGATTTTGCAGTAGTGATAATTAGAACATTACGTATCGAGGCGGGAAAGTCCCATTCCTGTGAAGAGAACAGCGTAGCCTTGAGTTGAACTAGTTTTTGAGACACTGGAATGGTCCTATTGCCGAGGTTTGTATATTATTTTATTCGCAATCAATCATTTCATGAAACAAGCAACATTATAATAATAATAGTATATTATTTAACGAGCACATAATGTAGGCTATTATTAACGAAGATGAAAGTTTGTAAATACGAGTCGAAGACGAGTATTTACAAACATCTGAGTTCATAATAGCCATTATGTGCGAGAAAAATACAGCTGTTTATCTACAATCAAAATTTTATTCGATAAAACTTTGAAATTCTGATAAGTTCCGAAGCAAAATTGACACCGAAATTAAACCGAAACCAAAACGTGATTTTCATCGAGAAACCTTTGCTTCCAGTTGTCATGGGCGCGAAAAAAATAACAAGGATCTGTCAGTTAGCAAGAAAAATACGAACGTGTTTTTCTTTTCCTTATATTATATTTTGAAAGTGACGACTTAACCACCCTCAAGTTGTGACACTTCTCCGATTCTCGCGATAGCCGAGGTCTCCCAAATGGATAATAGTGTTTTACTCGTTCCTAATTTTCTTTTTCCCGCAAGGGCGTCGTGCATTGGCACCGTCCGATAATTGTTCCGTCCCGTAACTGTTAAGTGCAAATATTCCCTCAGTAATAGAAGAAGGAAGAAGAAGAAGAGATTAGGCAGAATACCTCGGTGTTTTACCATTCCCTCGCGAGGAGACATGGTTCTGATTTTAATACGGTGTTACTGTCGCCCAGAATTGAACCCGAGACATTTGTTTAGGTAGCCTCGTAAAAACTAAGGTACCAAAACTAATCATTCTACCGTGCGCATAGGCAACCAACATTACTCTCCGTCCATTAATGAAGATAAATAGGCAACCAACAATACGCTCCGTCTATTAATGAAAATGAAACTGAAGGGGCGTGACCTGTGGATAAGGTGCCTTGTTATGTATCCATGGCTAGCATATGAAATGAACGTATTACGTCATGATTGTAGATAATAGTACATTATTTAACGAGCACATAATGTAGGCTATTATTAACGAAGATGAAAGTTTGTAAATACGAGTCGAAGACGAGTATTTACAAACATCTGAGTTCATAATAGCCATTATGTGCGAGAAAAATACAGCTGTTTATCTACAATCAAAATTTTATTCGATAAAACTTTGAAATGCTGATAAGTTCCGAAGCAAAATTGACACCGAAATTAAACCGAAACCAAAACGTGATTTTAATCGAGAAACCTAATAATAACAAGGATCTGTCAATTAGCAAGAAAAATACGAACGTGTTTTTCTTTTCCTTATATTATATTTTGAAAGTGACGACTTAACCACCCTCAAGTTGTGACACTTCTCCGATTCTCGCGATAGCCGAGGTCTTCCTAATGGATAATAGTGTTTTACTCGTTCCTAATTTTCTTTTTCCCGCAAGGGCGTCGTGCATTGGCACCGTCCGATAATTGTTCCGTCCCGTAACAGTTAAGTGCAAATATTCCCTCAGTAATAGAAGAAGGAAGAAGAAGAAGAGATTAGGCAGAATACCTCGGTGTTTTACCATTCCCTCGCGAGGAGACATGGTTCTGATTTTAATACGGTGTTACTGTCGCCCAGAATTGAACCCGAGACATTTGTTTAGGTAGCCTCGTAAAAACTAAGGTACCAAAACTAATCATTCTACCGTGCGCATAGGCAACCAACATTACTCTCCGTTCATTAATGAAAATAAATAGGCAACCAACAATACGCTCCGTCTATTAATGAAAATGAAACTGAAGGGGCGTGACCTGTGGATAAGGTGCCTTGTTATGTATCCATGGCTAGCATATGAAATGAACGTATTACGTCATGATTGTAGATAAAAGAAATAATTGATTGCGTTCATGCAAGTGAGAAAAGTTGGTTGCATACTCTAGATGCTTTTATTTGATTTATTTTTGTTTATTTCCAAATTGACCTACTTGACATATTACTTAGGTCTGACTACCACTAATCTGCCCTGCTTAGGAAAAAGGCAGTAACTACAAAAACATGAAATCCGAGAAAATCTTAGTTAAATAAAATTTTTTAGATGAACTACGTGTTCAACCTAAATATCTTCGTTGTTATTTCTGTCAGGTATAAAACCAACTAGTTAATCTATTTATAAGATAAATAACTATTTTTATCATTTTAAAATTATTTAAGAGGGTCGGGTACGCTATGTAGCTTCTATAAGGATCAATGTATTACATTAGTATACTTTTCTCGAGAACCATTCAACGGATTTCCACCAGATTTTGCACACATTTAATTTTACGTCTTTCTGAGCTATTGCATAAAGGATTCTCAATTTTTAAAATTTTTTATACTCAAAAGTTGTTATTCAAAAAAAAGAAAAAATTACATCGTAGAATTGTTTTAAGCGAATTCCAGAAATAATTTTTTAAATTCCTCTATTCAATCGCTTCAGATATACATGTTACACAAAAAAATTCCAAGGCTCTAGTTTTATCCGTTTTGTAGAAAAATGTACCTCAGTAGAAAAAATTCTACTTTTCAGGAGAAGCAAGAAACTAACTGACGCTCTATGTAAATCACACCACTTTGTTGTCTTTGTCCTCAAATTTGGAGCACTTTTAGTAATCATAGAAGTCTCCGAATAGATAGTTTTGATCAGAAAAGAATGCAGGTATTATACAGGGAGCGCCAGCCAACTGGAATAAATTCATTATCTCAGTTATTGGGCATATTAAAAAAAAATCCCGAAACACGTCATTTTTAGTCTATCACATAATATCCTGAAAAGTGAAAATTTGATCCCTAACCTCAACTGCCTTCGGGTGACAGTTGCAACCCCCAAATTTTTAAATGGGAAGGGGGGCTTGTGATACCTCATTTGAAAGGTCTCTTCATGCTCTATTCAAAAATGCTATGGTTTAGAAATTTATTCCGAAAATGAAGGGTAAAAAAATTAATCTTAATTAATCCACACACTAAAAAAACAAAAACTAATAGGGTTTTGTTCTTAGTAATGTAATAAAATTAATTAAAAAATTAATGTAGGAGATGTTCAAAATGCATGCCCCGGACGTCTTGACATCATCCTATTCGTGACCGACCTAATAGCAAGCGTTATTCTTCTTCTTAATTCAGTTAGATCGCATGTTTTAGTTTTGTATACCATACTTTTCACATATCCCCATAAGAAGACGTCTAATGGTATAAGATCAGGTGAACGTGCCGGCCATTCTTTCGATCCTCGCCTCCCTATTCACCGATTTGGAAATATTAAATCGAGGTTCTGCCGAACATTGATTTGGTAATGTGGTGGTGCTCCATCCTGTTGAAACCATATCACATTCGATAGAACTTATGGGTTTGCTCGAGCAGGATATAAATTTGTCAAAGTGGGTATAACATTATTTTGGAGCAATTCTAAATAATTATTTCCATTCAAATTTCCATCAATGAAAAAGAGGTCAATGACATGGTTTCCAACTATCCCTGCCCAAACATTAACCTTTTGAGGGTATTGGGTGTTTAATGTTCTCATCCAGTGAGGATTTTCTCTTGACCAGTAATGACAATTTTGACGATTTGCATGGCTGTGAAGTGTAAAAGTGCATTCATCAGAAAACAATATATTTTCTATTTGGACATCATTGTTATCTAACATTGCCATCATTTGTTCAGAAAAGTACGTTCTTCTATCAAAATCGTCTTCGAAGAGCTCCTGAGTTGGTATCAATTTATAGGGATGCATTTTATTTTCCATTAAGATACGACGAATTAAAGTTTGGGAAATATTCAATGCTGCAGCTGCTTGTCGACTCGAAGTATGTGGGTTTTCCTCAAACTCTAGCATTACATCCAATTTGGTATCATAAATTATTGTTAGTGCATTAGATGGTTTTTTTTAATCTGCCTTACATGTCCAAACTCGCGAAAGTTCTTTTCAATTTTACTAATTGTCCCTTGGGATATAGGCTGTAAATCGGGAAATTTTTGTTGAAATAGGCGAGCAACCCCGACGTGTGTTCGTGTTCTATCTCCGTAACCAACCATCTGCAGAATTGTTATTTTACGCATTTCTGTTAAATAAGCCATGTTTCTGAATTCAAATTAACAATATTCAAATAACACGTACACAAATAACAATTACTGTCACACAGCAAGTTGCTACGTCGTTTTAAACAAAAAGAAACACCGTCAACTAACGAAAAATGTTTTATGTCACTTGATGAAAATTTCAATTGTTTTTGCTTGCCTTCTCAACATCAAGAACGACACCCTGTTAGTTTTTGTTTTTTTAGTGTGTTGATTAATTAAGATTAATTTTTTTACCCTTCATTTTCGGAATAAATTTCTAAACCATAGCATTTTTGAATAGAGCATCAAGAGACCTTTCAAACGAGGTATCACAAGCCCCCCCTTTCCATTTAAAAATTTGGAGGTTACAACTGTCACCCGAAGGGAGTTGAGGTTAGGGATCAAATTTTCACTTTTCAGGATATTATGTGATAGACTAAAAATGACGTGTTTCGGGATTTTTTTTTAATATGCCGAATAACTGAGATAATGAATTTATTCCAGTTGGCTGGCGCTCCCTGTATGTACAAAAGGCTTGTGTCGGCGACTGCGACTATGAGTGACGAGGCGAATCACGAACGCAAATGTGTAAATGCGGCATAACAATTAAAACTTGTAACAAAATATTTGCTTCGTAACAGCAAAACCATTTCAGCTTTGCAATACATTTAACAAGAAACATCAGCAAAATACATCTACAACAATCATTAAAAACAGATACAATGCAAATATTATACCGGGAGCTTATCTTAAAAGTAAACATATCCTATGTATACTTTTAAAAAAAACGAGTCAACGCATTGCTTTATTGCGATCTGTAGGCAACCAAGTATACACCACAATTCTCAACATTTGAAAAGTTGGCTCTTTCAACAAAAGTCAATTAATTTTTCAGTGTCAGTTTAACATAAAATTGCAATTTCTGTAATAATCATGTACAGCAAAGACGAAAAAATTGAATTGTTAATGTGGTATCAGCAAGGTAATAGTTTGCGGACCGTGAGAGATTTATTTTCCATAAAATATCCTGAAAGACCAATTCCTTGCATCAGAACTCTGCACAATATCGTTAAAAAATTTAATTCACAAGGCTGCATAGTGAATGGTCATACAAAGAAGATTAAAACCAACCATGTGTTGACCGAAGAATTAAAATTAAATATTTTATGCTACGTTGAGCAATATCCGATGGTATCCTTGCGAGAAGTAGCTGAATATTTCGTTGTATCAAAAACGTCAATATTTAAAACACTAAAAGAATTTAAGTACAAATCTTATAAATTTTCCAATCATCAAGAGTTATTTGAGGAGGATAAAAGAAAAAGAACAAATTTTTGTGAAACTTTATTTAATTTGTTAAACGAACATGATGAAATTTTAGCGAAGATAGTTTTCACCGATGAAGCAACGTTCACATTAAATGGAGAGGTCAATTCCCAAAATTTCCGGTGTGCATCATAATTTCTTATTTATCCAATTTATTCTGTTAACCTTGTTCCTTCGTTTTCCTTAGATATTGGTCCCGCACTAATCACCATATTCAAAATTTGACCCACACTCAGTACTAGCAGAGGGTGAATGTGTGGTTAGGGATAGTTAATGCTACACTTATCGGGCCTTTTTTATTGATGGAAGCCTTAATTCGGCCAAATTTTTAGATCTGTTGGTAAACAACATCATTCCGGCAATAGAAAATTTAAACATTAACGAACCATGGTTTCAAATGGATGGAGCCCCACCGCATTCCACAAATGTTATAAGAAATTGTTTAAACGAAAGGTTTCCCGGACACTGGATAGGACGGTACGGGGCCACATACCATGGGCACCACGATCTCCAGATTTATCACCCAATGATCGTATACCAAAGATCGTATACGAACTGAATGTAACGAACTGAATCCTGACATTCTCAGAAATGCTGTGCGTGCGTTCCAAGATCGGCTAGGATATTGTTTACAAGTAGAAGGTGGACATTTTGAACACTTGCTATGACGCTATTTGTTTATTTTTTTTTGTTATGTACTTTCTGTTAATAACTTCTCAAACTTTAATAGTTTTATTAAAATTGTTATTATTTTGATATTTAAATGATTTTAGATTCTATTCATAATACTATTCATGATACTTGAACATAACCTTTCACAATGAAAAATAATAACCTTGTGATTTGTGGTGTAATGTTGGTTGCCTATAGTTATCAATATGTTGACGCGTTTTTTTTAAAAGTAAACATAGGAGATATGTATACCTGTAAGATAATCTCCCGGTATACAAGCAATGAAATTCAAATAACTACCTAGGACTAAAATAGTAACCTGAAAATGCATCATATGAAATAATCTCAGCAATGAGCGAATAGAAACTGAGTCTCGCTACGATCCAATTGCAAACACTGGATTATGGATACCCAATAAAACTCGAATATATAAGATACATTTAACAGAAAATGATAACATTAATTCCGAGTCGCGGAAAAGGCTAACAAAGTACAAAAATTCAACAAAGATGAGCGGGACCGAAAGCTCCGATAACCTGTCTTAAATGGATTCAAGACAGTTCAAATTATCGATCCAAGTGCATCGCAAAAATTGTTGAGATATGCGAAGCTTTAAAGTTAAGTAGTAGGTGCTTATCTTCACAAAATAAGATTCAATCCAACCAATGAAGTGATGACTGCAACTTATAATCTTCATTTATTATTCAATCGGTTCGAAATGATTTCAGCAGATATTAATTCTTTGAAGTAAAAGCTAATAACTAAATGATCCACACGGCATCGGTTGAAGAAAATTCAACGATGGACTAACCAAAATGACTCGTTTTGATGCCAAAGGTTGAACAGTATCGCAACTGTAAGTTTTTTCAGCGACTCCGAGTTTATGGTGTTGCCATTTTCTGTTAAATGTATCTTACATATTTGGGTTTTATTGGGTATCCGTAATCCAGTGATTACAAATTGTATCGAGACTCAGTCTCAATTCGCTCATTGCTGATATTATTTCATATGAAACATTTTCTGGGTACTATTTTTGTTCTAGGTATTTGAATTTCAATGCTAGTACCTACATTTGGATTGCATTTTTTCTTAACGAATATTGTAGATTTATTTTGCTGATGTTTTTTGTTAAATGTTTTGCAAAGCTTTGTTTTGTTGCCTAAAATTAATCATTGTCTTATTCAACTATACTGAAATGGTTTTGCTGTTATGAAGCAAACATTTTGTTACAAATTTTTATTGATATTATTATATTAGTTAAATGTAACTTTCGATTTTCACAAGCAGTAAGTAGTGTCGTATTAATTATCTACCTGTTTATAAAAAATCCATTCTTAATTGAAAATTATCAAACTCTTTTGTATTTGTTAGATTTGATGTAAATACTCATCAATAATTAATAAACATCGTTAGAAACTACGTACTCAAGATTAAGAAGATGGTTTAACTTAGCATTTATACTCATTATGGCAAAATATATTAAAGCGATTAGATGTTCTCAAAATAACAAAATTTCTGATGAATTTTTCCAACTAGATGATATGTGCGGATGATATATCGAAATTATTTTATCCAGGAGTTGTTTACTCGATTTGAATATTTTTTAGAAAAACAGTTATTTCTGCCATACCGATCTTTTTGAAATTTTGTGGGTAACTGGTCCCATACTCGGTGCATACTTCGACGTAATGATTATCCTCGCTCACGACCCGGAAGTGGTTGAAATAAATTGTTTTCGTTTTTCACGTTTCTTCTTCGTGGCTTTCTTGATTAAATGTTAAAGGCAGTAACTTCATTTTACCATAAGTTATAAGGCCTTCTTAACCCCGTAACGAAAATTGAAATATCTCAATTAGTTTAGCTGTAAAGGATAATTGAATGATCCTCCTTTAGCGTGTTACGCCACTGTAACCGGTAAAGCTAGATTTAAATTCCTGGGGGATTTTTTGTAGCACGGGGTATCTGCTAGAAGATAACCTGCACAATTTTAAAAAAATATCTGGAGCCACTTATTAAGAGGGAACAAGTACAATGTTCTTTGAAGATAAAAATGTAATATTGAAGACCAATTTTGGGCGTGATCATTAACATTAGAAAACCCTGAATATTCATCAGAAAAAATTATCCGGTACGATTAAATAATTAAAATAATTTATTTACGCAATAAAAAACGAATTTGCATAGAATTCAACTATTAAACACTGTAGATAAAATCCACAAATTTTGTAGCCTTGATATTTCAAAAGTTATTTATACTCACCATTTTACAAAATTTGAAGGTAAAAATTTAAAATTGTGGGTGATTATTGGAAAGCTATATATTCAACAGAAAAACTTATCCGGTACCATTAAATTTTGCACAGAATGCAACTATTAAATTAATTTTTGGGTAAACAAATTACGGTAGTTTAAGAAATTGTAAATAAAAATGCTTAGATTATTTCAATTTATTGAGTCTATATTCTAATGCTACCTCAATGAAATATACCTATTCCATTTTTAATTTGAAGTGCGACCGATTAGTGACTTAAAATTATTTAACGATGCAATAAAGCACAAGAAAACTCAGACGTTACTAATTCTTGATGTATGATTTACAGTGCATCTTGCTGGAAAAAATATTCTTTAATTATAAGTAACCGTTACCATGGTCTGATTAGTAAATACTATTCAACAAGTCCTTTCAGCTACTGTGCACAATTTTGTTAGCCGTTTAGAAAAATGTTTTGTTAAAAATATGGTCATATAAGAGGCATAGAAGTCTGCAAATAAAAGCTACCCCACAGCCCACATATGAAAATACTGAGGCTGTTTAAAAACTTTGAACTCACTGAGATAAAAAATATTTTATAGGTAAGAAAATTCGGACTTAAATTTAAAATTGAGCGTTCTTAATTTTGGCCCAAGAATTTGTCATTATTGAGTTTTAAGAATGTTCACTCTTGTTGTCAAATTTTAGGGTGGGTACTGATTGATTTTAAGAATGTTTATTCTATTTGTCAAATTTAAGAACGGGTTATTGTTAATTTCTAGAACGTTGAATGGATCCTTCTAATTTTAAGAACTTTTATAATTTTTGCATTTAAGAACTATATTATTTAAGTAATTAAGAATGTTCGTAAGAATGTGTTTTCTTATTTAAGAATTAAAGATGGCTTTCGTATTATATTAAATAAACACTAATACAATAATTTTTTTCTTATTTTTATGAATATTGTAGAATGGAATGCTTGAATTGAAGGAATATTTCGCTTTCGAGCGATTTCTTCGAAAAATAAGCTATTCCAGTTTCTTGAATTCGCTGAATAACGTCACAATTTTGACCTTGACAGTGTTCGATAACGAATCAAATTTGCTTACAACTTAAAACTCAACGTTTATATTCCTCCACACGCGTTTTATCCCTCAAACGCGTTCAGTATCTGCAACATCATCGCTTAAAAAATAAAACCAGTTTGATTTCATTTTTCTGACATGAACGCAAAAGCTCGCGGTCTTTACAACGTTTTCATAAGAAGTATACATCAAGTCGACAAAACCAATCATATTCGCAATTGGAACGAAGTGGTGAGTGCTGCGAAAAAAAATGTTCCCAATTCTACCTTTGGGTCTAATTTACGGGGCTTGTTGAATGAGGGCAATGTTAATATCCAGGAACACCTTCGAAATCTTGCGGCTACAAAACATCCATGTTTGGACTCTTTCAAGTAAGTAAAATTACTGCAACCAATCGCAAGTTCAATGGTAATTTTTAGTGACATCCTAAATCAGAAAAAAAATAACAAACCTGACTGGGGATTAATAATATTATTAGTATCAAAAGCCGTCGGTCAACATGTTGATGTGCCAGATATGGACCTGGATGGAACGTACGGAATTCTTCACAGTCAACGTTACCTGGCAGAATTAACAGAAAAGATACGACTGAGTCATTTGCTTCACAACTCAATAGTCAATTCCACCAAAAGCAAACCAGAATTGCGTTACGGAAATAAAATTGCGCTTTTAGGCGGCGATCTTTTGTATTCCAAATCCTACGCTCTGATGGCAAACTTACGAAACCAAGAAGTTACAGAATTAATGAGCACAGCACTGCGAGATTTAACAGAATCAGAGTTCGTAGGACCAAGAGATATTGAGAACGTTCCCTTACCCGCGAAACCTTCAAATCAGAAAGTGGAATTAAATGTATTCAATCAGTCGAATCTCGATCCGTTTCCGGTGGAAGAGGCGTTGGGAAGTGCCGAAGCAGAGTGGACGGGAAGGAACGTTTTGAATTCCGCCAGTTTATTAGGAAAGGGTTGCGAAGGGGCCTTACGAATGGCACGACACCCCTTAGATAAACAAGAAAAAGCGTTTCGTTTTGGTGTGCACTTTGCTCTTGCTTGTCAAGCTCATGAAGAACTGACATGTTTTGTTGGAGATTATTCAGGACCGTTCAATCTTGTATCGGCTCCACTATTATTCGAATTGGAAAATAATCCTAATCTGTACGACGAAATTGAAATCGGCAAAGATGATGTTTCTGTTGTTAATTATAAGTTGCTGTATGAAACGGTTGTGCGAGGTTCAGGTATCGAATCGACTCGTAATTTGCAAGAAAAACATTCTCAGTTAGCTCTAAATCTTTTGGACAATTTTTCAAACTATGATGCACGCAGTGCATTGAGTAATATGATTAGGGCGATGTTATGATCCAATTGCAAAGAGGATTTCAATCCCGAAATTTTTTCCTAGTTTACAATATGAACTGTATTGTAGTGAACTGAATTTAAAAATTCTAATTTACGCCTGCACCGTCGGCAACCCGACACACGCACCGAGTTAAGTAGCCAGAGTCTTAAGCCAAGTTGAGTAGAGTAGAGGGCGGGACCGGTTTAGGAGCCGCGAAGGGTTGTGGGAGAGAAGCTAGCGGGCCCGGAACCGAAGAAGACGCTTCGAGAAAAAGTGGTTGTTTTAATTTTATTTTAAAGTGTCTTGTTGTTTTGGGGGTGGGTTTTTAATTAGTGGAGCAATTTGTGCAGGATCTCTTAATCCGGGTATCGTATCTGGTAGTTTTTGTTGACGGTTACAGCGCGTGGGGTAGGTTAGTTAGCATGTTAGATTTAGTAGTATGAAACTGTAGTTAGATAACGAATCGGCCTAATCGCGCGTTAGTTTTGGTTAAGTACGGGAACGGCAAGGGTTAGCATGCGTTTTTTATCGCGGGGGCGAAGAAACGCGGGGTTTTTCCGTTGTTTGTAAAGGGGACGCGGGTTACGTGCCGTTAAGGGTCAAAATCTCCGCGTGGCGTCATGTAGCCGCTCCGTTAGGGCGTGCCTTCCAGTGCCGGAGTATCGGGAGGGCCCGTTACTTAAGCGCGCACTCGGGAGCGCTTAAACCAGATTTGGACCGACGCAAGGTTTAAAGGGTTATGCGGAGGCGCCCAATTCTACACGAAGACCTCGATGGGAACGACCGGTCGAACGTAATTATAGGCCGGTTCGTCGCATGCGTGTTCCTTGGTTAGATATTGTATGTTCTAATTGTAAACATGAGAAATCGTCCCTTGATTAATTTAAATTACCATCTGCGCGTAATGTGGACATTTAGTTATCACCCCCGGGAACTGGTTGCAGCTCTTACCAGTGGCGGAGAGCAAGATTTTGTGTTTCCATTTCCGCGGTTGTGAGTATAACCCTAAAGGTTTTTGTATGTTATTATGCTGTGTATTGTGCTATTTATAATTGTTGTTGTTTTGTACTCGGTGGTGGGGAACCTAGCCAATAACAGGCGGGACATCATTTATAGGCCGAGATTGTTGTTTTTATGTGTGTCTAATTGCTGTGCCGTTCTTTCCACCGTTCGAAAAAGGCAGTAAGGCAGAGTTACGGACCACCCTCTACGGCGCACTGTACATATCGTGTGCCTGGAAAGGCAACAGTTCGTAGCCCGGTTAATTTATCATAACAAATAGTTCTTGTTATTTCATGCTTCAAGTGATAATAATGATGAAATCATGTCCATCATTCGTACTGCCTTGCCAATCAAAATTTATCCAGGTCTTCGGTGTGATCTCCGATATGTTTCAGATGATTCGACATTACAACCTAATTATTTAACATGTGTTTTTTTATCACATACCACATCTCGTTTATGTTTTTATTTTGTATGTTGTTTATTTATAAAAAGGGACGATTTCTTATGTTGTGTATGTCGGTGGTATTAATTGCTTTCTTTGTTTGTGTATGCTTTTGTTTTTTTTTACATGCCTGAGGAATCGGTTTGGGGAGGTTTCACCGATTCCAGTTTATTGCATGAGCTCTCCGCTCTTACTATTTTGATTTAATTAAAAAGGCATCCTCCACTATGATATTGTTTTATTGAAGACACCCCTTCCCCTAAAAGTCTCACCGTTGCATTCAGAACGCTTGCCGCATTGTGTAAACGCAACGAGGAGTCCTACCGACATTCTAGACGATCACAATTTTGTTGGCCAATTTGAATTTCGCGGTTTATTTTTCGAGCGTTCGGGATATTTCGAATATTTAAATTATTTCGGCGGCAAGTTTGGGTCATTACAGTATACTTAAAGTTAAATGTTGTAAAGTTCTAACTAAAGCGATTTAGATAACAATGTTTTTTCTTTTGATTTTTAATTTCCACACAAATAGTTATACTCAATAATAAACTGATGAAACATCAATCAACTTATGGAAAATTATTCTGATATTATCACAAATTTTGTATTATACTAAACGCAACCAAGGAATAAAGTGGTGTTCACGTGATTCATTAAAGTGAACTTCTTATTGGCTACCGTTGCGAACTTGCAGAGACCGGATTTACATAGGACAGCAGTACTTCCCCTGGTGTTCTCTCTTTTTTGTGTAAAGGTCATTTTGTGCTATAATATTGACTAGAGGCAAAGCTAGTTGAAGTGTGCATGTAAAGTTCACGTGATACTCTATTTTTTCGTTGCGATTGGTATGACGTTATTGCTAAAAATTTATAAATTCACATATAATTTTGTCTTGTCCAGATGTAATAAAGTTCTGAATTGAATAATTTAATTTGAATAATAAAACACTAATTTACGTCTGTTTTTTTTCTATTGGTTGTTCGTAAAGGCAAATTAATGTTTTAATGAAATGTTTTAAAAAACTGGAAAATTTCTGCAGGCCGTCAATCTTTTTAAATCATTTAGAGTATGATCTTCCAATCTTGAATATTTTACTACTTCATATCAGGAACTTCATTTTCACTTAAAACATTAATTGTTGCAAATTACCTGTAAACTGAGTTGTTGGTTTGTCATAACATAACTGCAGTAGTGTAAAGGATCATTTACAACCAGTTTCGTGCAGTTGCTTCGGCGTTAGTAAAGGTAAACTGGCGTTAAAGAAATATTTTCCTATTTACAATCAGAATTAACGTAAAAGAACGATCATGCGCACAATTTTAAAATTCAAGTTAATTGAAGGACATAATGTGGGAAATATCAAAATTAATACTTTCTTGTAGTACTTCCTCGCATAATTAATTATACATTTTTTTATTTTAAATCGGGCAATAAATAACTGAGTTAGAGCGTGGGACGTGTTTTAGGAATCACTCTGGATATAATTTATAATATAATTTGAGTTGTAGTTTGTAGTTTAGATTTTAAGTGTTTTGTGCCATTCCCTATGTACAGGCAATTGTATTTGCCTCTATAGGATGCCTTTGTGAGGCATTGTAATGGTTTAAATAAACAAATAAATATTGTGGATTCATTGAAAACAGTGATGGGGATTAGTTACAGACTGTCGGTTGGAATGCATAAGCAGGTCCATTTAGGTGGGCCACAAAATTACAGGTTCGTTTCAAGGAGAGCGATAAAAACAAAATCATATTGACCTTTTCTTTAAGTTTTAAGTTTTTCACGAAATTAAAACACACCTACTTTGAGTGGAACCGGTTTAGTTTTTTTTTTTTTTGATCTATTCCACAAAGTTACGATTTATATAAATTAACAAATTTTTCAGTCTAGTGCACAATTTAAAACCAAACAAATATCCGTTAGTAAATCATAAGAAAATATGTTGAAGTTTATTCGAATGAAGCAGTTGCGTTCCTTTGCCACAACTTGCATTTTTAGACAACACTTAAGGTAAATTTCATTTACAAAATAATCGACAGCATAAAATATTTTTTTAGCACAAAACTTGATGGAATAGAGAATGCGCTAACGAACATTTATTTAACGGAAGCTGAAGTTAAAGAATTTAAATCGGTTCACAACGAAATCGTTGATTATCTAACGAATCTTGATCAATTCAAAGGCGTAAAGCCACTTCGTGATTTTTGCGAGAATATGATTGAATATAACGTGAAACCGTCTATTATTGGGTTATCGTTAATAGACTCATATAAGAGATTGGCAAACCAAGCAGATTTGACTAAAGAAAATATTAAATTGGCCAATGTTCTTGCGTGGTGTAGTAACGCGGTGAGCTACCATCAACTAACATTAAATTGTTGCTTTCCGATTTTAATTTGGGGGTACTTCTGATTGTGAAAAATAACCAACAGTTAGTTATTTTATTCAACACTTATTAGTTAATACGTCATAACAATATTCATTTTGCAGCAGTGTTGACAGTGTAAGTTATCGGTATGGTTGACTGTAAACACGGTGTAAATCAAGTTTGGACTTAAAGAATTTGCCCTTTGTTCACCGTTGTTAGCTAATATCGGAAGGTGGCACTTAGTGGAAGTTCCAATACAATAATAACTTATTTATTTATGCATTTCAGGCTACGGGTTCCTGTAATATATTTGACGGTCTGCTAGATGGCTCGCCAGTTCGTAGAGGTAAACCTGCTTGGCATAAGCTCGACAATGTGGGGCTGGAAGCAGCAAATCACGGATGGATGCCAGAAATGAGCATACATTTAGTTCTCTCAAAGTACTTTACCGATACCAACAGATGCAAATTTTTGTTGGAAATATTCCAAGAATGCAGTTTTACCGCGTGTGCTGGTCAAATGTTGGAGAATATTTTGATCAAAGATGGTAAACCACAATTGGAGCTTTTCACGCCCGAACTGTACCGTAAACTAGTCTATTTGAAAGTTGGTTATCCCATACTTCGTTATCATTTCACTATAACTTGCACTCTAACTAACAAATACAAAAAAGAACATGAAATAGCAGTAGCCGCTATTGCCCAAAAGTTAGGGCTTGCATTGCAGTCAAACGTAAGTGGTACTTTCTGAAGTAAACGAATTAAGAAAATGTTTTTAGAATGACTTCTATGGCTGCTTTAGTAATCAAAGAGAACAAGAAGAAGGAAATATGGATATTTCTAAGGGTAAATGTACTTGGCTGGTGGTGGAGGCATTACAACAGGCAAACCCTGCCCAGAAGAAGATTATTGAGAACCATTACGGCCGACCTGGTGCCGAAGCTGAAATGGCAATCCGGAATGTATATCTGGAATTGGAATTGCCTAAGCAACACGAACAGTTTTCAAAGGAAGCGCTGAACGATTGTTTTGAAACTGTAAAGAACCATCCAGATAAGGACATTCGCGATATTTTATACATGCTTGAAAAAATGTCACATTTTCTAGATTTATTGCGCCTATATTCTACACAAGACGTAAAATTTGGTCTTTAATTTTTTAACGTTGTTTATTTTAACAAAGAACAATTTCTTGTTGTTATTTTATTTTTAATTTGAAATCCAATGGATTAGTGACTTAAAATCATTTAATGATGCAATAGACTACAAGAAAACTGATAACATATTCATTCTTGCTATTAGTCTTGCTGTGCCGTTTAACCGAACTCTACTTAAGACTTCTCGGCATAGAGGACCTGTCTTTGTAGAAGTTGAATTTTACGACGTTAGGCGTTGCATTAAATGATAGGCAACCACGCTACCATCTCGGTCATAAATCATTAGGCATAATAGAACCCGGTAAAGTAGCCATAAATAACTTCCTTGAAACGACTTACATTTACTCGAAATACAGTTTACAATACTGGCGACACAATATGTATTCGGGCGTATCGGCTCCTTTATTCTTTTAAATACCAGATGTGTAGCAAAATATTTTTGTACTGGAATGGGACTTACAGAGGAAGAAGGGTTTTTTTGTTGACTTAAATGGTTTTTGAATGTTATTAGTAAAACAAAATAAAAAACCGAAAATTTGTTGTGATGTAATTAGCGTTATTTAAATATTTGTAAACTTTATAGTACCTATCGGTAGGAATTGCAAATAGGAAAACAACTTTGGTTTTTATTAATTGATTACTTGAATATTTGCTTCCGGCTTTTCGATCTCTGCACTCGTACGTTTTCGTGGGTCTATGCTTTGAGGTAAAACCGCTTTTTCAAAACAAAATTTCAAATTTGAAAACAATGTATTTAGTCCAGTAAAAATGTATTTTTACCCTGCAAAAGGTCGGTCAGGTTTGGTTTTTTGATATGTTTTATCATAAATGCCCCTAATGTTAATGTCAAGTTTTTGACCTCGCGACCTTTTCGGAAAATGTTAAAAATGGGGGTTGAACTTTAAAAAAACACGTTCTTGAGTGCGCTGAGCAAACGGCTTTTTGGAAAAAAAAAATTTGATTCATTTAAATACCTGACGATATAGGCACTCAGAATCAAATCGAGACCGCTACTCTAGGACCAATAGTTTATGAGCTATGATTTTTTGAAGTTCACCACTTTGATTGCTTAAACCGCAAATGAACTGTTTTTGCTGTTATCTCACGTCTCGTGCGCTCCAGGCTGATGCACTGGTTACATCGAAACAAATGATATGTCAGTCTAATGGGCATTAAATGCTCTGTATTATGGTTTTTTGTTTGATCCAATTGGATGAAAAATGACCACACGGCGAGCAATCAAACGTGTAAAATTATTGAAAAAACTGCCTATATTTAGTATTGCTTCAGTGTGCTCTAAAACCTGCCCATTATAACCGATCTCAAAAATTTTACATTCCATGAATACGTGACAGCTTATGGGGCACAGAAGTGCAAAATTTTTTTTTCGCTACTGACACCCTTGAACCAGTGCAGCTTTATTTCAAACGGGGCGCGGACTCAAAAATAACTGGTTGTTTTTGTTTATTTTGGGAAACAGAAATATTTCTAATTTACAAATGGAAAAATGACTTTTGCTACATTTATGTACACTAATTCACGCAAAATTTTCATTTGAAACATTTTTTTATATCTCCGATATACAGGGAGCGCCAGCCAACTGGAATAAATTCATTATCTCAATTATTGTGCATGTTGAGAAAAAATCCCGAAACACGTCATTTTTAGTCTATCACGTCATATCCTGTAAAGTGAAAATTTCATTCCTAACCTCAACCCCCTTCGAGTGACAGTTGCAACCCTCAAATTTTGAAATAGGAAGAGGGGCCTTGTGATACCTCGTTTGAAAGGTCTCTTCATGCTCTATACAAAAATGATATAATTTAAAAATTTATTGCAAAAATGAAGAGTAAAAAAAAATTAATCTGTTTAACGAAATTCGTTATGAAGCACTAAAAAAATCAAAAACTAATAGCGTTTGGTCCTTGATACTGAGAAGGCAAGCAAAAACAATTGAAATGTTCAGAAAGTGACATAAAAACTTATGAACATTTTTCGTTAGTTGAAATTGTTAGTTTAGTTTAAAGCGTTGATTGATATATTTTTTATTGTATTAGATTACTAAGAACGAAACGCTATTAATTTTTGATTTTTTAATGTGTTGTAGCGAATTTCGTTAAACAGATTAATTTTTTTTTACTCTTCATTTTTACAATAAATTTTTAAACCATAGCATTTTTGAATAGAGCATGAAGAGACCTTTCAAATGAGGTATCACAAGCCCCCCCCTTTCCCATTTAAAAATTTGGGGGTTGCAACTGTCACTCGAACGGGGTTGAGGTTAGGGATGAAATTTTCACTTTACAGGATATGATGTGTTAGACTAAAAATTACGTGTTTCGGGATTTTTTCTCAATATGCACAATAATTGAAATAATGAATTTATTCCAGTTGGCTGGCGCTCACTGTGTATTCAGTAAGCGCCAGCCAACTGGAATAAATTCATTATCTAAATTATTCTGCATATTGAAAACAAATCCCGAAACACGTAATTTTTAGTCTATCACATGATATCCTGTAAAGTGAAAGTTTCATTCCTAACCTCAACCCCTTTCGAGTTACAGTTGCAACCCCCAAATTTTTAAATGGAAAGCGGGGTTTGTGATATCTCATTTTAAATGTCTCTTCATGGTCTATTCAAAAATGCTATGGTTTAAAAAATTATTGCAAAAATGAAGAGTATACAAAATTAATCTGTTTAACGAAAAAAAAAAAACAAATGAAAATAGAAGATTGAAATATTTAGTTTTTTTATCTACACATACACGTGATTGCACGTGCCAACTTAAATGATAAATGAGTAATCTACAAGACATATCAAACTGTAAGTAATGATATTTAAAACATCAAAATCGTTCGTTTCAAAAAGAACATAAGTCAACAAGTCGGCAAGATATTTATTTTTCACATAAAACAGGGTTCGAAGCAGGTAGTAGTTAGAAATACCAAAAATGTGCAGTTTTGTCATTGAATGTTTCATATACCAAAATTAGAATTCACTTGCTGGCTCCAACCACACCGCATGCCATTATTACTCTGAAGTACGGTTGTAAATCAAACTGACGGATGACTTCAGGCGATCTTTTTCTTGACCAATTCTCGGCAATTTTTTTTACATGAATTTACAAACATTGAAATAATTAAAAAACGGTAGTATATGAAGAAAAACGATTAAGTGAGGGCCGCCGATAAATGAGTAAGCTACAAGACCATTACAATTTTAAAGCAAAATGTTGAAAATTGGAGGCGCACAGCAAGTTGTACGACTAGATGAAATTTGGACATTTTCATTAATAACAAGCTTAATTGACATAATATCAAACTGTAATTAAATGGAAGTCGTCTGGCTAGCGTGTACTCGTCGTATAAGATAGCGACCTTCTTTTCAAATTTGAAAATGAGACCGTACGGACAACGTACAAAACCATTGAATTTAGTCTCGGGGCGCCGAGGACTGTTAAGAAGTTATTATGGGTTGTTCGGGCCTGATAACCCCAGGCTAGAGTGGGATTTAAATTACAACCCCTCATATAACTTTTATTCGGTCATCATTTGAGGTCGGGTTAAGTTAATACTTTAATCTCCGGTAGCACCAACGACGCCTGTTAAATTTAATCTTCAATTAATTCCATGGTAACAATTGTTGCAGTTATAGCAACTGACGTTGGTGCAACCGGGCATAAGCTACTTTTGGTATTTTCATTATTAACAGATTTTGAGGCAAAAATAATTTTGTGACTTGCAAGATGAGATTAAACGCTGTAGATAAATTCCACAAATTTTGTAGCCTTGATACTTTAAAAGTTATTTATACTCATCCTTCCACAAAAGTAGAAGATAAAAATGTAATATTGAAGAGGAATTTTGAGGATGAGCATTAATATTGGAAAACTCTGTATATTCAACTGAAAAACTTATCGGGTACCATGAAATTGACCTAAATTAATTTTTCCATAAATAATTTAAGGTGTGCATTTTTCTTGATGCAATACATACGAATTTGCGAATAATTCAATTATTAAATTAATTGTTGGGTCAACAAATTACGGTAGTTTATGATCGTCGGTCTAACAGAGTTTTCGTGAGATAATTTTCTAAACTTATTCGCTAATTGCGTAGAATAATGCCGATCTCACTATTGTTTATACGTACATTATATTGAACTAATTCAAAATTTAATTTTTTCCAAATATTGCGCGCGAATAAGAACAGAACACGACGATTGTCCTGAAAATATGGTGGTTTAACTGAATTAAACAATTAAATTCTTTGGGCAGTTTCTATTTCTAAAGGAAGTTTCATTAGAGAAAAACGATATGTGAAAAAGATAATGATAATGTAATTTTCAGGCATTTTTTAAATTGAAACTTTCCTTAAGGGCGTATGGTACCCTCAGAACGTTGATATGTTTAAATCTGAAATTTGGCTTTTTAGCAATAAATGAAAGAAAGAGATGCATGGAATATGTTATAAGAATCTATTTTGCTTAATTATAGATAAAAAAAATAAAATTTATACTAATAGTTTAGAAGTTAGATTTATTTATTTTCTCGCATAAGTTACCCCTTTTATTCTTAAAAAAAAATAATTTAGTTTTCACCATTCTATTAGGAAACATGTTCTCTAGGAATTCCCCCAATATTAATGCGTATTTTTTAATCAATTAAGAGATATGAATTATTTTGTAATCCCGTTCGTAGTCAGTTACGGCACGGGATTACAAAATAATTCATATCTCTTAATTGATAAAAAAATACGCATAATATTGGGGGAATTCCTAAAGAACATGTTTCCTAATAGAATGGTGAAAACAATTTTTTTTTTTAAGAATAAAAGGGGTAACTTATGCGAGAAAATAAATAAATCCAACTTCTAAACTATTAGTATAAATTTTATTTTTTTTATCTACAATTAAGCGAAATAGATTCTTATAACATATTCTATGGATCTCTTTCTTTCATTTATTGCTAAAAAGCCAAATTTTAGATTTAAACATATCAACGTTGTGAGGGTACCATACGCCCTTAAGCGTATGAAAGCGACCAAGCGTCATATTTGTTTCTGACCAAATTAAAACGAAACCGTGTTGAATGGAACCGGTTTAGTTAATTTGTTTTTGTGTTATATCTATATACATATTGAAAATTTTTCAGTGTAGTGTAAGACTAAGAACAGAACAAATATCGGTTGGTTAATCTTAAGAAAGTATGTTGCAGTTAATTCGAATAAAACAGTTGGATACTTTTGTCACGACTTCTATTTTTAAACAAAACTGCAGGTATGTTTCTTTCATAGAATAATCGCAAGCTTAAAATATTTTTTTAGCACCAAACTTGATAACATGGTGACCGCACTAACAAGCGTTTATACATCGGAAGCTGAAGTTGCAGAATTAAAATCGGTTCAAAACGAAATCGTTGATTATTTAACGAATTTTGATCAATTCAAAAGTTACACGCCACTTCGTGACTTCTACAAGAATATGATTGAATACAATGTAGAACCGTCTATTCTTGGGACCGCGGTACTAGCTTCATATAAATATTTGGCGGAGCCAGGAGATCTGACTAAAGAAAATATTAAATTGGCTAATGTTCTAGCGTGGTGTACTGAAGCGGTAAGTTTACCAGCAACATTAGCCATCCTCAAATTATGGCTTTCTGTTTTGAATTTGGGCGTACTTGAATATCGGCACAAAATAATCAAACATTATTTTATTTCATCCAACACTTGGAAGTAAATACGAGATTACAGTATCGATTTTGCAGTAGTGATAATTAGAACATTACATATCGAGGCGGAAAGTATTCCATTTCTGTGAAAGAACTATAGTTTACCGAATGGCGTAGCCTTGAGTTGAACTAGTTTTTGAGACACTGAAATGGTACTTTTGCCAAGGTTTGTATATTATTTTATTCGCAATCAATCATTTAATGAAACAAGCAACATTATAATAATAAAATAAATAATTGATTGCGTCTTCTATGCAACCGAGAAAAGTTGGTTGCATACTCTAGACGATTTAATTTGATTTATTTTTGATTATTCTCACATTGACCTACTTGACATATTACGTAGATCTGACTACCACTAATCTGTTCTGCTTATGAAGAAGGCAGTAACTACAAAAACATGAAATCCGAGAAAATCCTAGTTATATAAAATTCTTTAGGTGAACTACGTGTTCAGCCTAAATAACTTTTTTTAAGCAATTTACAGAAATATTTTTTTAAATTCCTCTATTTAATCGCTTCAGATATACATGTTTTACAACACAAAAAAATTTCAAGGCTCTAGTTTTATCCGTTTTGTAGAAAAATGTACCTCAGTGGAAAAAAGTCTACTTTTCAGGAGAAGCAAAAAACTAACTGACGGTCTATGTAAATCGCAGGACTTTGTCGTCTTTGTCCTCAAATTTGGAGCACTTTTAGTAATCATAGAACTCTCGGAATAGATAGTTTTGCTCCGAAAATAATGCAGGTATTAAATGTACAAAAAGGCTTGTGTCGGCGACTGCGACTGCGAGTGACGAGGCGAATCACGAACGCGAATGTATAAATGCGGCATAACCATTAAAACTTGTAACAAAATGTTAGAGTTTCAAATCTGGCGCCACTCAACTCGCCCTCTACCCACAAGTAGAGAAACCCTCAAGGATGCACAATCCGGTCATCCCTGACCGGCCATCTTTTTTTTTTAACCTTAACTTCTAAGTCAACCGTATTACTGTGCGGACGTGTTTTGTATATTTCAAATAAACGGATAAAACATTCGCTGTGTCGTCCTTTGTATTTTCGCGCATTTAAAGCTCCACTCATCAGGTTATGGACCTAGTTCAAAGTTAGTGTGCTTAAAAAGGACTCGATTAGATAATCGTAAATCGAACGTACATCCACGTGACACGCGAAAATCAACAAAGAAAAGTACTAGTGCAGTGTAAAAATTACCATGTCTCAAAACGCAAGAATCGAATTGCTTTCGAAGGCAAACTACGATACTTGGAGAATCCAGATCGAAGCTTTACTGGTAAAAAACGACGCATGGGGCTACGTTAGCGGCGAGAACCCGCGACCAGCCGCTAGCGGAGAAGGTGAACTTCTCGCATCGAACCAGAGAGCGCTCGACACGTGGACGATCCAGGATCGCAAAGCGAAATCCGACCTGATCTTGGCCATCGCACCCTCGGAATTGAAACAAATCAGAGGATGCAACTCATCGAAGGAGGTATGGGACAAGCTTGAATCTATTTACGCGTCGAAAGGGCCAGCTCGCAAGGCCACGCTGTTAAAGCAGCTGACACAAAACAAAATGGCCGAAGGAGCGGACGTCCGGGACCACCTATCCAGGTTTTTCGACGCTGTGGACAAGCTGGAATCGATGCAGGTTACAATAAATGGCGACCTTTTAACGATCATGCTACTGTACAGCCTTCCTAACACTTTTGATAATTTCCGGTGCGCCATCGAATCCCGTGACACTTTACCGACCGCAGAAGCGTTAAAAGTAAAGATTATCGAGGAAAACGATGCAAGGAATCAGAAAAGTGGCGACGACGCGGACGGAGCGATGTTCGTGAATCCTCACCGGGTCCACAGCAGGCCGAAGGAGGGGACATCGAAGCAAGAAAAGTCGGGTAAGCCGAGATACAAATGCGGTTTCTGCAAGAAACCCGGCCATAAATATGCCGACTGCTTCTCGCGGAAGAAGAAAGAAGCAGAAAAAGCGGGCTACGCGGAAGAAGTATACTCCGCCAGCCCCAAACTTCAAACCGCGAACCCCACGCTCCCCGACGGGTGGTGTTTGGACAGCGGATGCACGTCGCATTTGTGCAACGATGAAAACCTGTTCACAGAAGCAGAAGAGGCGCACAGCGGACTAAAATTAGCGAGCAACGCCACCGCACAGGTGAAGGCGCGAGGAAACGTCAGAATCTCCGTAACCGATGGCAGCGACTACAGGTCAGTAAAACTTGAAAACACACTGCTTGTTCCAGACTTGAGAACAAATTTACTGTCCGTCGCCAAAATCGTCGACAGGAAATTCGAAGTGCTATTCACTCAAAAGCATGCGGTAGTGAAAGACCGAAGTGGAAGCGTCAAAATGATTGCGGACCGAAAAGGCGACTTATTCTACCTTCGCGCGGGAGAGCAACAAGCTAACGCTGCAACCGCCGACGCGCGCAAGTCCAGCGCAGAAGTTTGGCACGAACGCTTGGGCCACTTGAACTCCAAGGACCTGGCGCTGATGCCGAGGAATGTATCAGGACCCGAACTCGAGGGCTCCGCAGATAACATTCGAAACTGCAAGATCTGCACAGCTGGAAAGTTAGTAAGATTGCCGTTCACAACGAGCATGCGCCGATCGCTACAACCACTCGACATCATACATACCGACTTATGCGGCCCGATGCGCACGCAGTCAATGGGAGGAGCTCGATATTTCATGACCCTGACTGACGACCACAGCCGCTGGTGCAATGTATACTTTCTTCGCAGCAAGGACGAGGCGACATCCAAGTTCGCCGAATACAAAAACTACGTCGAAAATCAGACGGGCCGAAAGATCAAAGCACTGCAATCGGACAACGGAAAGGAATTCTGTAATCGAACGATGGACGCCATCCTCAAGAATGCAGGAATTCGCCGGAGGTTATCCGCAGCTCATACGCCTCAACAAAACGGCGTGGCTGAGCGTAAAAATCGAACACTTCTGGAATCCGCTCGCTGCATGATGCTCCAATCAGGCCTCCCGCCAACCTTTTGGGCCGAGGCGATCGCCACCGCTAATCACATAAGGAACAGATGCATCACGAAGAGCCTTGACAAGGGAACCCCTTTCGAAAAATGGACCGGAGACAAACCGGACGTCGGGTATTTCCGAACCTTTGGTTGCAAGGCATACGTACTCGACAAAGCCCCAGGTAAGGGAAAATTCGAAGCGAAAGCGCTCAACGGCACCTTCGTAGGATACTCCGAAGCCTCAAAGGCATATCGCATCTGGATCCCAAGCGAGAGAAGAATCCAAGTCGCCCGTGACGTCAGATTCTTCGACGAATTCGAGACCGGTCAGCACGAAGACTTCATCAGCAGAGAAACGCTGAATGGAAGGTACCCCGTCATCGACGACGCAATAGAGTCGGAAGTAGCTGAAACCGATATCTGTCAGAATCAAACGAATGAAGAGATCGAACCCAACGACCGCGCACACGTGCAGGACGCCCCAGAACGAGCAGACCGTATCGAAGTCCCGATGAGACGCGGCCCCGGCAGACCATCACTGCTAAGGACCGGCAACCGAGGCCGGCCCGCAAGGCAATTTCATATGATACGTGCCGGAGGAAATCGCAAGGACAACGAGGTAATTCCGCCTGTAGCCGTAGACATCGTCGAATGCGATGACCCGGAAGGCGAAGGACAAAATCCGAACTATGACGACGAAGCCGAATTTGCAATGCTTGCATCGGAAATCCCGTTCTCCCAGGCCATTTCCGGACCCGACGGTGACGAATGGAAATGTGCGATTCTCGAGGAAACAAAATCGCTCGTTTCAAACGATACCTGGAGAATCGTCGACCGACCACCAGGTGGAAAAGTCATCGGTTGCAGAACGGTGCTCCGCAACAAATACGAGGCCGACGGAAACTTGGAGCGAAGAAAGGCGCGTGTTGTTGCAAAAGGATTTGCGCAACGCCCCGGAATCGACTACCACGATACCTTCGCACCGGTGGCCAGGCTGAGTTCGCTCAGATTGCTTGCCGCACTCGCGGCGGAATCTGACATGCGAATCCACCAGTTGGACGTCACCACCGCCTACCTAAACGGACACATCGACGTCGACGTGTACATGGAAGTTCCCGAGCTTCTTGAAGAAATGCTAGAGCGAATCATTCGCGAGGGAGGAGACGACACGTTGATTGCAAAGGCGCGGACGATGCAACGCCACCTGCGAGGAGACAACAAAGTGTGCCAGCTCAAGAAGGCCCTATACGGTTTACGCCAATCTGGACGGCAATGGCACCTAAGACTCGACGAAGTCCTTCGAGGCATCGGGATTTCGCCTACCGCAGCAGATCCATGCGTTTACGCTGACAAGGACAAGCAAACCCTCGTAATGGTTTACGTGGACGACCTCCTGGTCGCTTCCAATGACCCACAGAGGATCTCGCGGATAATCAATAAACTTGGTCGAGAATTCTCCATCAAGGACCTAGGGGAGGCTAAATTCTGCCTCGGGATCGAAATCGCCCGAACCAGGGAGAGTTACAGTCTCTCGCAGAGCGGATACGTGCGCGACGTACTCAAAAGATTCGGAATGCCCGAATGCAAGGCCGTAAGTACTCCGCTCGTCGTAGGATCGAAATTTGACGACGATACTCCAGACAACGGAGACACGGATGCCGCATTCCCGTATCGAGAGCTCATCGGAGCCTTGATGTACCTGGCGGTCGCCACGCGACCCGACATTGCGCACGCCGTGAGCGTCCTCAGTCAATTTTGCAACTCCCACACAAGGACCCACTGGACAGCCGGAAAACGTGTTCTAAGGTACCTCGCCGGAACAATTAATCACGGTTTAAAATTCAGGAAAACAGGCGAAAATCTCACCGGATTCGTAGATGCGGACTGGGGAAATTGCGCATTGGACAGACGCTCCTACACGGGCGTCGCATTCAAGCTCGCCGGAGCCCCGATCTCCTGGGAATCCCGCAAGCAGCGGACCGTTGCACTGTCTTCAACGGAGGCCGAGTATATGGGCCTTACCGAAGGTGCAAAAGAAGCCATCTACCTCATTGGATTTTTACGGGAACTTGGTTTCGAAGCTCTCACTGATGTCATATTGTTCAACGATAATCAGGGCGCCGCGAAGTTAGCCTCCAATCCTGTATTTCATTCAAGGACCAAACACATAGACATCCGACACCATTTCATCCGGCAGGTGCTGCAGGACTCTATGTTGCGTTTGGAATATCTACCGACGGACCAGATGATTGCCGATGTGTTGACGAAGGCTTTGCCTGCGCCGAAGCACAACAAGTGTGCCGAGGGACTCGGAGTCGCCAATTTGAGGGAGGGTGTTAGAATTTCAAATCTGGCGCCACTCAACTCGCCCTCTACCCACAAGTAGAGAAACCCTCAAGGATGCACAATCCGGTCATCCCTGACCGGCCATCTTTTTTTTTTAACCTTAACTTCTAAGTCAACCGTATTACTGTGCGGACGTGTTTTGTATATTTCAAATAAACGGATAAAACATTCGCTGTGTCGTCCTTTGTATTTTCGCGCATTTAAAGCTCCACTCATCACAAAATGTTTGCTTCGTAACAGCAAAACCATTTCAGCTTTGCAATACATTTATAAAAAAACATCAGCAAAATACATCTACAACAATCATTAAAAACAGATACAATGCAAATGTTATGTATTGGCAATGAAATTCAATAACTACCTAGGACTAAAATAGTAACTTGAAAATGCATCATATGAAATAATCTCAGCAATGAGCGAATAGAAACTGAGTTTCGCTACAATCCAATTGCAAACACTGGATGATGGATACTGTTACCTAAACGGCCCTTCTCTACATACAAGAGGCCGCCTAACTGAGCACGGTACATTGCAGTAGGCGATGTTTTGGTTGCCTTGGGGAATTGTAAATAAAAACGTCAACCTTTTTTTACAAAAGGCAACAGTTGACATCCTTTTTACATGAATCGACTTTTATTTATATGTGAGTTCTTTTTTAATCATTCTATCCGGTAACAATACCCAATAAAATCCGAATATGTAAGATACATTTAACAGAAAATTGTAACATTAATTCCGAATCGCGGAAAAGACTACTAACAAAGTATAAAAATTCAACAAAGATGAGCGGGACCGAAAGCTCCGATTATTTAAAATATTTTGAGCAACACCGAAAACCTATCTTAAATGGATTTAAGACAGTTAAAATTATCGATCCATGTGAATCGCAAAAATTGTTGAGATATTCGAAGCTTTAATTTTCTCGTATTTTAAATTCGATGAATAGCAATAAAACTCGAAAAAAAAAATCGAATGAAACGGCAAGTTGTAGGCGTTTATCTTCACAAAATAAGATTCAATCCAACCAATGAAGTGATGACTGCAACTTATAATCTTCATTTATTATTCAATCGGTTCGAAATGATTCAAGCAGATATTAATTCTTCGAAGTAATAGCTAATAACTAAATGATCCACACTGCATCGGTTGAAGACAATTCAACGATGGACTAACCGAAATGACTCGTTTTGATCCCAAAGGTTGAACGGTAAGTTTTTTCAGCGACTCTGAGTTTATGGTGTTGCGATTTTCTGTTAAATCTCGTATTATACTAAACGCAACCAAGGAATAAAGTGGTGTTCACGTGATTCATTAAAGTGAACTTCTTATTGGCTAACGTTGCGAATTTGCAGAGACCGGATTTACATAGGACAGCAGTACTTCCCCTGGTGTTCTCTCGTTTCTGTAAAGGTCATTTTGTGCCATAATATTGACAAGAGGCAGAGCTAATTGAAGTTGGTATAACGTCATTGCTCAAAATTCATAAATTCACAAACAGTTTTGTCTTGTCCAGATGTAATAAAGTTCTGAATTGTATAATTTGATTTGAATAATAAAACACTAATTTAAGTCTGTTTTTTTTCTATTGGTTGTTCGTAAAAGCAAATTATAAAAAAGCTCGATAACCGAGCCACTGATTAAATTTCTGTACTAATACTAAGGAGATAAAAATTATGGCGTTTAATTTGTTTAATTTCAATTGAATTAATGTAATTTTTATATTTTACTGTTCTCTTTTACACTGTATATTTAATAAAAAAATTAAAAGGCATTCTTTTGTATTTGTCGAAATAATGTTCTCCAAATGTCTGACTTAGGATTGTCGGAATTAGGTTCACTAACCTGTCTGAGTTTGGAACAAATTTTATTTCTTATGTCCGAATTAGGTGATATTGACAACATTTGACAAAACTATTAATCATATTAGTTGCCACAAACTTTTACTTGACATTAATGGTTAGATATCATCGGAAACCATTAATAGTTAAAAAAAATTCCCTACAAAGTTATCTGTATAGGCATACATTTTATTGAACAAAATGTAACAAAAATCCCTAAAGATGTCTGAATTTGGGACCTTAACTGCTTTTGCCTCATAAATTACATACGAATAACTTTTACTGCTTTTTTCGCTGTAAAGATATAGATCATGCCTAGACGACTCCAATGATACCCATACCTCAAATTTCATATTTTTGTAGTTACTGCCTTCTTCCTAAGCAGGGCAGTATGTTGATAGTAGTAATGAATGATTTTTACTATAATGCTTATTTATACCTAAACTATTGAAAATAGATATATTGTTAAATTCTGCTATTCAGCTGTTCATACATTCCTTACATACAATAAATTGACATAGTTAGAATAGGTTAATAACTTACTTGCATTGCATATAACTGACACAATTAAAATATTTTAAAAAAAGCATATTTGAAGATCAAACAGTTGGAGCAATTAGTATTAAGAATAACGTGAAATGTATTAAAAATTTTAATTTATTTATTCTAAAAGAGGTTAATAAAGCGTAACTCAAAAAGTAAATCTGTTAGAAAGTTGACTCTTTGTGGATATTCCAAATCAATAATAAATAATTAATTTATGTATTTCAGGGTGCGGCTTCCATTCTTATGCTGGACGATGTTTTAGATGGCTCGCCAGTTCGTAGAGGTAAACCTGCGTGGTATAAGTTGAACAATGTGGGGCTGGAAGCGGCAAATCACGGATGGATGCTAGAAAAGAGCATACAGTTAGTTCTCTCAAAATACTTTTCGGATAGTAGCAAATGCAAACGATTAATGGAATTGTTTCAACAATATTGCTTTACCGTATGTAGTGGTCAAATGTTGGATTGTATGTTGATCAAAAATGGTAAACCACAATTGGAGCTCTTCACGCCCGAACTGTACCGTAAACTAGTCTATTTGAAAGCTGGTTATCCCTTTCATCATCATTTCGCTATAATCTGCACTCTAACCAACAAATACAAAAAAGAACATGAAGTAGTAGCTATTGGTCAAAAGCTAGGGCTTGTGTTGCAGTCAAACGTAAGTCGCACTTTATGAAGTAAACGAATTAAAAAAAATGATTTTAGAATGACTTCTATGGCTGCTTTAGTAATCAAAGAGAACAAGAAAAAGGAAATATGGATATTTCCAAGGGTAAATGTACTTGGCTGGTGGTGGAGGCATTACAACTAGCAAACCCTGCCCAGAAGAAGGTTATTGAGAACCATTACGGCCGACCTGGTGCCGAAGCTGAAATGGCAATCCGAAATGTATATCTGGAATTGGAATTGCCTAGGCAATACGAACAGTTTGAAAAGCAAGCTCTGAACGATTGTGTTGAAACTGTAAAGAACCATCCGGATAAGGACATTCGCGATATGTTATGCATGTTTGAAAAGTTGCCAGATATTCTCAATGTAATGCGTTTATATAATTCTAATGAAGAAATTGATAAGGCTAACTCGTTGAAATTTGGCATTTAATCTTTAACGCTTTTTTTTTAACAAAGATCAATTTTTTATTGTTATTTTATTTTTAATTTGAAATCCATCATTTAATGATGCAATAGAGCTCAAGAAGACTCAGATAACATACCAATTCTTGCTGTATGACTTGCACTGCCGTTTTGCTGATTTTTTTTTCTCTAATTACTATCGAACCTGTGCATCAGTAACCGTTATCATGGCCTGCTTAGTCTCATTGGGTCTATTAATAGTAGAGTGTGTGTGAACAATCTCCGAAATTCGGAAGAACTGAAAAAGAAAGTAATAATTTATACTGTAGTTATAGGATATCTAGCATGCCTCTCGATTTCAAATTTGGGCGACTTTGGTGGATATTACATGCCTCTGTTACGGATTTCTTTACGATGCGTCCTGGCGGTTGCGAAATGAACGACGGTTTCTTCACGCGATCGCTGTCATGCTGTGACAATTTTGTCTGCTTTATATACCGGATGGACAACGGTTTTTCTTTCCATTTGAAAGTCGCCGAATTTCCTTCTGGGATTTGATTTAATTTAATTTCGATTGTAACTGAAGCCATCACATGCATCTTAAGAACAAATTGATCAGTGATCTAACTGAGTATGTTCCTCACACCGACGAGGTTGCTACAACCAGATGGGTAAAGCTTTTGGGGCTATTTTCCGACTCCGAACTATTCACATCTTCAGACAATTGTGAACTCCACGCCTAACTGACCGACCTAGCCTACAACCAACTATGCAGCAACAAAAACAAAAAGTAGATTCTGGTGGAAAACAGTGTATGCTTAAAGTTATGAATGCTTCATTGGATTATTACCTATTATAAATTAAACGCTTTCAAAATTTCGATCAATGTTTTTTTTAATAAAAATTCTTTATAAAAGTTACCAAACCAATTTTACTTTTATAACTTAACTTTATTTCCCAATGTATGAATTTCTAAAAAAAAGGAATACTGTTTGAGCAACCCTTGTATATCTATAATAAGTATGCATTTAATTAAATTAACTAATGGATTGTTGTGAAAATATATTAAAGTTAGCTAACAATCTTAATTAGTGCATGCAGTGCTTTTATATGTAGGAGATTATTCTTAACCCTAGACCGGGCGCGATACGGATAAAGTCTTGACGCACTGCCGCCTACCTTACCTTATCATCAGTTCCTGACTATCGAGTCAGCATTGTTTTTGAGACAGTGAAGTCAATAAGTGTTTTAATATTTGGATAAAAACGGTTAGAAACAGGCTGGTTGATAAAGTCAACCACATCCCCAGACATGTAAGTTGATTTGTTTTCTATTTTTTTATTGTTTTGAACCATTTTGGCTTTGAAGTTTTTATTTTATTTTAAGCAAAAGTTATTATTATTAGATTAAAATTATTTAAATTGTTTAGTGTTTTTAATAAAATTTTTTACGTTATAGGGCTCAGTTTAGTAGTGATGACCAGATGCTTACCATACTTTCTCTTTTGGAGAAAATATAAATTGAATGAACAGTTTGTTTTGATAAAAGCCAGAGATATGATCCTCAACTGGACGCGCCCGATCTAGGGTTAAAAAACATGTTTTTCTTTATAATTGTACAATTTGGTTGTGAAAACACGATGCATATCAAGAAGTTTATAGAATGCGTAGATGCGTCGTGAAGGTTAACGCACGAGTTTCGATCTTGAAAGTCACTTGGTCAAGGTCGATGAAGTAAAATATTTCTAGTTTTATTAATTTTGTGATAGTTTTGCATAATTAAAAAGTTTCAGGATTTTCTTTGATGTGTTTTTATAAGAAAAAGCTCTTGCATTATAAATATTGAAATATATGATTTCTAATGGATGCTGTTTCGAATAGACTTTGAAATTTCATGATAAATAATGTCATTCTCCTGAGATATCCTCGTCAAGTACTACATTATAACTTAAATGCATTAAATTATAACTGAAAAAATAAAATTTAAACTTAGCTAAGTTAACTTCGAAAAACCTACCATTTTCCTGGTGTAAATATTTCGAGTGAGTTTTTAGTTACGTGGGCGTCACTCCACAGGTGGAAAATCAAAAAATCACAAAGATTGTTGATATTCAATGCGTCTTCGCTGGTTCTAGTACTAATTTTAAGGCGAGTTTAAAAATTACATTTTTTAACTAATAATTCTCTCAATAATTTTTAAATACAAATATAGTTTTCGAAAGTTACTTTTATATTTCTAAGCGAAGTCTCACAATCTTAATAAAATAAACCGACACAGCAAGAACCCAATAAAATAATCACTCTCCTGGCGCTCATTCCACTGACTTGGATTAAATGTATCTATGGGTAGGTAGACTGTATGTTGAGCGCTATAAAATGCCTGCGAAACTTTAATGACATTATTTACAAAAAAATATGAGTAATGCGTCATTAAAGTATCCTACTTTTTTTAGTTAGTTCCTAAGTTACAATTTTAGTCATTTCGTATTGTTTTGTACAATTTGTTGTTTTATCTACTTTGGTATCATAACCGAGTTTTTGTGAAACTAAAAGTAGTATCACAAAGGAACTTTTTGTGAAACGGCTTTTGGTTTGTTTTTTTTTGATACTTATTACGTTGGTATTGCTGTAATAGCACGCTGGCCGGCGTCGGGCATCTCTACCGAGCTCATGTCAAGGTCAAGCCAAGTGTACAGCTTAATTCTTCCATGACTTATTCACAAAAATATCAAACTCGAGATTTTAAATTTGAAGTTTTAGTTGACATATGACACATGACAAATACAAACACAAGCAGTACCTAATCCTAAAAATCTCTAGAATATTTAGAAAGCACAATTTTCAAATTTTCATGAAACTAAGAGCACCAAAGTAGAAAAAATAGTATATTACATTCGTTTTATAAGACGTATTGTCGCACTCATGACATTGGAGCACTCCTCGCTTCTCTTGTCGTGCCTCAAACTTATTCGTGCGACAATAGATCGTCTTATAAAACTTGTATAATAATATAGTATTATTTAATAATTAGATTATTGTAGAACATGAATAGCTAAAGTATTGAAAAATATTTAATTTCCGAAAAGGAGTGTTTCATGAAAAACTTAGTTATACATTATTATACTTTACCGGAAACATACACTCAATTTGAATTGTTTTTCTGTAAATTATTATTTGCTTGTTTCAATTAAGTGTTTTGCAATTTTCCTGAGTGCAGATACTTTCCCTCCAAAGGAATTTGTTGGTTTATTGGTTACCATTTTGTTGCTTCTTTTTGAAACGTTTCACAACTACTATTAGTTTCGAGAAAAACATTTTTGGACATATTTTTCAGACTTTGACGTCAAAGAAAATAATAAATTTAATAAAAACACAACCCGGAAAACAACCGATCGAAACGTTTTTTATCGAATTTCCATCTGAGAGTAGAAAAATCAAGGTAGCCGACTTTTACGGGTTGGATTTGGAAATCGAATTAATTGAAAAACTAACTTCTCAAAACATTTCCACTGGTACACGATTACGTACACAACAAGATTATTACAACAGTGGGCCACAATAATATTAGAAGGTTGTATGTAATGATTTCCGTAAATTAAGAAATTTACTTATAAACAGCATTATGTACAATTAAAAATTCATACATATATAATTGGTATTTATGTTTTTACAGTATATTGACTTGACATGAGATGTTCTAGATCCTTAAAATATTTATAGCAATTCACATTTAGAAGTTGAATTCAGGTGAAACTCACAACCAAAAGTTTTTTTTTCACAATAAAGATTTTTTATAAATTATAATAAATTACAACTTATAGACACTGAAAAACGTGTTTCTATGATGTATTTCGGTTTCATCTATAATGTAAATGAGTATATGCATACGTAAACTAAAGAAACAAATAGATATTCAATGATTTGCACTTTTGCATCACTTTTGTTTATGACTCTATAGTGGTATAGGTTATACATACTTAAACAGTGTGATATTTTTGTTGTAAAATGAGTTTGTCGAAATCGACCGTTTCCATAATTTGGAAAAAGAAGAACAGATTTTATCAAGGTATGATAAAATTATTGTAAGATGCAAAAGGTTGAGAAAATCAACTAATGAGGGGGTTGATAAGGAAGTTTTGGTATTTTCATTATTAACCGATTATTAGGCAAAAACATTTTTGTGACTTGCAAGATGAGATTAAACGCTGTAGATAAATTCCACAAATTTTGTAGCCTTGATATTTTAAAAGTGATACACTTTTTGTTATCGTCGAAAGCTGACGAAGCCAATTCAAAAATTTTTATTTTTACTGGATTGCCAGGCTTAATTATTCTTGTTATTTCATTGCTGTGTCGGCAACGTTTCGAAACACCTTGTATACCGAGTGGTCAGTGAAAAAAGCCATGCCTTGAATTAGTTACAGATTGTCGGTTGTAATCCGTCGCGACGCGTTATCGGTTCAAATGAAATCAGTGGCATTTATAAAAGATTTAGGTTTACATATTTCAGGGCCGGTTTTTGAACAATTTCACGGTATAGGGTGGACAGAAAAGGGCGGTTAAGTTTCAGGTAGAGTGATTTCAGCCAACAATTTTGAATATCAAAGCAAACTTATTTGCTGACCAGCATATAGTTATTCGTTGAGGGTTAAATTTTCTTTTAGAGAAAGCAAAATGAAATTAAGTATGTTGAATGAAACCTGTGTTATCCCACAAAGTAAGGATTTATAAAAATTACCTATAGAAAATATTTCAGTATACTGTACGATTAAGAGCAGAAAAATTATCGGTTAGTGAATCGCAAGGAGATTTGTTTAAAAATGCAAGCTACGAAATTTCGTCATCGAGTGAAGATGAAACAAATGCAACAAACAAGAAATACTGGGAATCTCAAAGGCAACCGTCAAGTAGGAACTGAATGGCTCGGCAGTTCAAATGGTAACAAATAGAAAGTCATAAATATCTAGGAATAATGTTCGACTACAATATGAAATGGAACAAACATATTGATTTGTTAGTCAAAAGGACAAGATATTTAATTTTTATTTTTGCAATAATTTAACTGAACATTGGTGGTTATCTATAATGCTTTTTTCTAGAATTTAATTAGTTATGGTATAATTGCTTGGGAAGGGGAGTATAATAATTACCTAAATTTAATGCGAGGAGTACAAAAGAAATTATTAAAAATTATAAATAAGAATCATTTTGTAATGCATGATCTTGCTTTAACTGTAAAGTAGTTATTCTAATTAGAGGCGTTTCGTTTCATTATCAGATGATAAAGGATTTGTACAACAATACCACTAGTAATTGAGTTTGTCTAAACTTATTCTGCGTTTATGACTGTGCATTTTACAATACTATAAGTGATCCGGCCATAAAAGTAGGTAAGCCGTAATAATCAGCATGGGCAGAAGTGGCCAGGGCTGTATTTGGTAAATTTTTATCTTGATGCTTAGATATAAATATTATTAAACATTAAACCTCTTCTAATAATTAGGTAGGTATGTGGGGTTATTGATTAACTTAAATACTTGATGAATTCTATGACTTGTATTTGATTATTTGTTCTGAACTTAACTAAAGTTGAAATATTTAAGTACGGTTCTGAAGTATCTACAAAAATATTTTTCAAAGCAACCAGATGTGTCGCACCCTGCAGTGAACCCTCATTATCATCACTAAAAGTTGATTGCGGTTTAAAGTCATAAACGCAGAATATTTTTAGTCAAACTCTACTAGAAACAAGAGCATACAGTTCCCAAAAGTCGAGAAAAGTATTGATAAAAAAAAACAGCTGCTATGTGGAAATTTATATTTTTAATGCATTACGAAATGATCTCAAAGTCTTAGATTTTAGTAAGGTCGTAATAAAAAAAAGACTAAAGAAAATACGTTTACTTTGTTAGTAAATTTTGATTTAATTTTTGTAATGTAGTGTTAGATATTATAGTATTTAAGGGGTTAGTTTTAATTTCTTGTTATTAGTTTCATTTTTATTTTGAATCATCCTATGTACAACCAACTATGTTTGGCTCGGTAGGTTTGCCTTAACACATTTGTATGGCCACATTAAATAAATAAATAATAAATCATTAGCTGATCGGCCTATAGTTGTTTTTTTCTTTAAGTCGTTACCTGTACGTCATATTTGTTTTCGTAAAATTAAAACGCAACTGCGTTGAGTGGAACCGAATTAATTAATGTTTTTAAGTGATTTATCCCACCAAGTTACGTTTTATATAAATTGCCTATTGAAAATTTTTCAGTCTAGTGTACGATTCAGAACTAATCGAATATCGGTTAGTTAGTCATAAGAAAATATGTTGAAGTTCATTCGAATGAAGCAGTTACGTCCATTTACCCCAGCTTCCATTTTTAAACAAAACATCAGGTAAGTTTCTTACATAAAATAATCGAAAGTATGAAATATTTTTTTAGCACAAAATTTGATGAAATGGGGACTGCGCTAACAAATATTTTTGCAACGGAAACTGAAGTTAGGGAATTAAAGTCGGTTCACAACGAAATCGGTGATTATCTAACGAGTCTTGATCAATTCAAAGGCGTAACGCCACTTCGTGATTTGTACAAGAATCTGATTGAATATAACGTGGAACCGTCTATTATGGGGGCTGCGATAATAGACTCATATAAGAGATGGGCAAACCAAGCAGATTTGACTAAAGAAAATATTAAACTGGCCAATGTTCTTGCGTGGTGTAGAGACGCGGTGAGTTAGCATCAACAGTTACCAACATTAAATTGTTGTTTTCCGATTTTAATATGAGCGTACTTGCAAGTTGGTAAAAAATAACCAACCGTTATTTATTTTATCCAACACTTGTCAGGGAATAAAAGTTTTGATTTTGTAGGAATTCTGGTTGTCGTTTTCCGATTTTAATATGGGCGTACTTAACGTTATTTATTTTATCCCAGCCTTGTCAGTGGATAACAGTATTGATTTTGCAGAAGTTCTGATAGTAATTTTTACCCTCTGTTGCACCTTCCCGTGCGCTGGCTGGTTCGGTGACAATTCACACAGTAACGTTGCCACGCGATGTTTATTATCGCTGTAGTTGGCTGTAAATACCCCCGCTGTTTCTCAACCGTTACCGTTTTTTTATCAAAGTTGGAAATCAGGAAAACTATGGGCAATGCACCTGCTTATATTCAAAATAACATCAACAATGTTTTGACTTGCATAATAGTAATTTTATAGAGAAAAACACCCAATCTTCTAAAAAATTCTAAATCAAAATTTTCCTTCGGGATTTTCTTTGTATCCCTATAAGCAACACTGTATAAAAAGTCCATTGAAACATCGTGTCCCCCAAAAAAATTAGTGAAGGTCGAAGGTCGCGAAAATCAGTTTCGCTCAATTATATTGTGAAGTATTGATTTTACGTGAATTTTGGTTATTACAAAATAGCGATACAAAGAAAATTCCGAAGGAAAATCTGCAATTGGAATTCTTTAGGAGATGAATACTTTTGTATGGCTGGACTATATTATATGTAATTTGACTGAAAATTGTAGGTGTTTTATGAATCGCTAAATAACTCTCAGCCCATTTTGTAAACGAGTGAAGAATTGTGAGACATTTTATAAAAAAAACCTTTTGCTTTATATTTATTATAATTATAAGGATGAGGTTTAACTCAATATGAAAGGTTTTTTTACAAAATGTCTAATAATTCTGCAGTCCCATTTTATAATAAAACAGAGTTATTCAGCGATTCATACAACACCTAAAATTTTCAGTCAAGTTGTAAAAATTCTCCGTTTCTTCGTTATTTTACAATCTGTCCAGTCATTTACAAAACGACTGAATTTACAACTCGCCGCTGACAAAGAAATGAACTGCCTATACATAATATAACATGGCACGTCACTTTCTAAGTAGGAATAACAATTACTATTAAATGTTTTCAACTTATTTTATGACAAATCAATAAAATCTTAAGATAAGGCACATAAAATTATTTGTCAAGCTAGAATGACATTTAAATCAGCAACAAACTTTTCGTTGACACAGGCACATCTGTTGGTATGACAATGGTTTTGGGTGGATTGTCAGAAGATTTTTTCCTCACACGTTGGAATGGATTGTCTTAGCAGTTTTGGAATGAGAAATAATTTAAAAAGCACGGCTATTTTCACTTTCCGCGTTGAAAATTATCGAAATCTTTTAATTTCTGTTCAAATTTGTCTTTAGAATTACTGTTCTCACTCAAGGTTTACCTATTTAGACTCGAAACATACTTATTATTTTTACTTTGCACTGGCACAGTTTCGGTGTTCGACATCATTGTTGCTGTTATTGTAGGACAGAGCTGTGAGTTCTAAAATTAGAAACTAGTTACGCGGTGGTTCAACGTTTTACAAAACGGCGACATGTCATTTAACCGCATTGGAGAATGGCTGAGCAACGTTTAGACGTATTACAATTCGCCTAGATATTAACCAGCCGTTTTGGAGAACAGATTTGCTGTGTAAATATATTCAACAACTATCAGTAAACATCATATAATAAGATCGATTTGAAAGCACTGGTTATGTTGCAATGACACACAAGTGACGTTTAGTTCATAATAACACACTGACTGGAGTCAGCATGAAATCGGCTGAGGCGTAAAAACCAAATTTGAATAAAAAATTTAAAATTTTTATTAAAAAGCATTGGATGAAATGTTTTATCACACTGAATCGTTGCGAAATATACAAATATACAGAGTGGCCACTTAATACGTGGACGGTCCATATCTCTGTTGTTAAAAGAAACATGGAAAAATATTATATACAAAAGTTCTAGGATCCAATTTTTATTAGACTCTCCCAAAATAAAAACCATATCTACTAACTCTTCTATGGAAATTGCATTTTAAATAAAAAATAGCTAAACTCACTAAATTATAAGTCGCAATAGTAACAGTAAAACTGACAAGTACCTATTTACTTTTGTTTTGTTTCTCTTATAGCATTGTTTCAAATGCTACTATGTAGTTATGATTATTTTCAGTTTAATATTATTTCTTTCTTACTACCAATGACTGTTTTTCTTACAAAAAACTAAACATTTCTATTTAGACGTCAAATGTTTATACCTTTCTTCAAAAATTCTTTATACATATAAAGTTAACGTATCTTATTCATTTCTAGTTTGTAACACGAAGTCTTGTTTATGCTTCTATGAGTAAGTTTTCCATTTCCGTTAGTCCGTTTTTTAGGAAGAAATATTTTAATAATATTATAAACACGAAGTAATAGAAATACAATTAAAAGCACACTTTTAACGGCATGGCATACCACGAGAATAAAACAACAAAAAACAGCGATATTTTAGTGCATTTTTAAATAAAACCTAAAATTGTGGAAAATTGACCCATTTCAGAACATTACTTGTAATTGCAAATTTATAGAGCATAACATACTGCATAACATTCCGGATTAAAATACATAGTGATCGACTTAAAAAAATTAAGTCTTGCTACTTTAAAAATTTCAATATTGGCACCGCTGTAAAAAAAGCCTTGTATAAGTTATAACCAGTTTTCTTTTGCAGAATTATTCGGACATTTCTGATGTTATAAAAGCGTAACACCGTATTATTACATTTAAACTAGTAATTTTTTTAACGACTTTTTGGATAGGTTGTTTTTTCCACATTTTTTTATAAATTACATATAACTTGGCAACACCGCAGCGAGCCTTACATTAAAATACTGTACTTTACGTAGAATTTTATGCTGAATTCTATTCTGTAAAAAAAATGGAGGTTGCCATTTAAAAAAAGTATCTTTCTGGCGCGCCGCTTTATTGGGACACTCTGTATACTAGAAAATCTTTTAAAAATGTGTATCTCCACGGATCCTATAACGTTTGTATATAATATTTTTCCATGTTTCTTTTAACAATTAAGTGGCCACCTGTATATGACACATCAGAAAACAAAGCACAAAAAATGATTGATATTAAAAACCAATTTAAAAAAATTGCCCTTAGCCCGCTGATGTTTGTCAATATTGGAAGGTGACACTTTGTAAATGTTCCAATACAACAATAAAAGATTTATTTATGTATTTCAGTTTGCGGGTTCCTCTATTATGCTTGACGATATGCTAGATGGCTCGCCAGTTCGTAGAGGTAAAACTGCATGGCATAAGCTCGACAATGTGGGGCTAGAAGCAGCAAGTCATGCATTGATGTTAGTAAAAAGCATAGATTTGGTTCTCTCAAGATACGTTCCCGATACTAACAAATGCAAATTTTTAATGGAAATATTCCAGAAATTGTGGTTTTCCTGTTGTTGTGGTGAAATGTTGGAGAGTATTTTGTACAAAGATGGTAAACCACAATTGGAGCTCTTTACACCCGAAGTGTATCATAAGTTAGCCTATTTGAAAGCTGGTTATCCCTTAATGCGTCCTCACTGCGCTGTAATCTTTGCTCTAACTAACAATTACAAAAAGGAATATGAAATACCAATAGAGTCTATTAGCCAGAAGATGGGACTTGCATTTCAGGGAAACGTAAGTGGTACTTCTTGAAGTAAAAGAAATAAAAACTTGATTTCAGAACGACATACATGGGTGCTTCAATAATCAAAGGGAAAAAGAAGAAGGAAATACGGATATTTCTAATGGTAAATGTACTTGGCTGGTGGTGGAGGCATTACAACAGGCAAACCCTACCCAGAAGAAGATTATTGAGAATTATTACGGCCGACCTGGTGCCGAAGCTGAAATGACCATCCAAAATGTTTATCTGGAATTGGAATTGCCTAAGCAATACGAACAGGTTGAAAAAGAAGTGCTGAACGATTGTGTTGAAATTGTAAAGAACCATCCGGATAAGAACATTCGCGATCTTTTATATCTATTTGAAAAGTTTTCAGATTATTTCAATTTATTGAGTCTTAATTCTAATGTTAGCTCAATGAAGTACACCTGTTGATATTTAACATTTTTATTTTTAACAAAGATCAATTTCTTATTGTTATTCTATTTTTAGTTTGAACTCCAACCGATTAGCAACTTAAAATCATTTAACGATGCAATAAAGCACAAAAAACTCAGACAACATACTAATTCTTGATGTATGGCTTGCAGTGACATCTTGCTGAAAAATATATTTTCTAATTACTATCGAATTTGTGCATCGGTAACCGTTACCATGGTCTGATTAGTTCCACTTGGACCTTTAATAGTAGAGTGTGTGTGAATAATCCCAGAAATTCAGAGAGAACATAAGAAACAAAATAAATACTATTCAACGAGTTCTTTCAGCTGCTGTACACAATTTTGTTAACCTCTTAGAAAGAAGAGGTAAAAAAGTCTGCAAATATAAGCTACTCCACAGCCCACATACGAAAATACTGAGGCTGTTTAAAACTTTGAACTAGCTGTGACAAAAATGTGACAGACAAATAAAATTTTTAAACCAAACCTTCAGTTGTGAAATTATGTTTAAATTTTGGTGCAATGAAATAAAAATGCCAATACTCTTTCTCTATTTTTAGAAAACATATTTGTATTGTCTTCGTTGTTTGTTCATCGAAAATTATAATTATTAAAAAGTTTTTCGCGGCTATAGACAATTCAAGCTAAGCATGCGACTCTAGCGTAAATAAACTCAGCTAAGTGAACTACTGTCCGTGACGTCGTGTCACGTGCGTGTGATTATTGTTTGAATTTTGTAATAATTTGATTAGTTTTCGATAATTCTAAAAAAGAAATGAACTAATTTGTAATTTGTGTGTTTAATATCATGTTGAAGGCCAGATTTTAAGTGTCAGTGTTAATATAACCATGAATACATCCAAAACTAACTTAAAATTTTTTCTCACGCTGAAGCTTAAATAGCTTCGGCTAGGGTCCATATTGATAGGTCTAATCAGTGAATAAAAACGTTTAAACTATTGACAAATCGCTTGTCAGCCAATCCAATACCAATTGCAGATGATATTTTTGTAATGGTATGTGCACTTGTAAACCTTCCAAACCCAATGCGAGCAGGTGATAAGTTTATTTAATGAAAACAAATACTACTAGTAAAAAAAATACTTTATCTCATTTACACAAAGATGATGCAACATTTTTGTTAAATATAGTTATGTCGAGAAGCTTTAAAGGTTTTGTGTGGTTTCCTAAAATGATCCCATTTTTCAGATTGTTTGCGCTATTGTTAATCTTTCAAATCCAGATGACAAATTTGTAACATAATTTTCCCAATTTTTATAATGCTACATATTTACAAAGTCATTTTAACCTGTGACTTGCACTGGCGTTAAAAATTTCTTTCCTGGCTATGACGTCACAGCGCGACAGTTACCTATATTACCGATACGCGGTAAAACTAATTTGAATTCCCAATTCTTCGACTTCGAACTTTTCACAGTAATTGAGAACTCCACGCCTAATCGACTGACCGCGCATGCAACCAACTATGCACCGACAAAAAATCGATTCTGGTGGAAAACAGTGTTTTCTTCAAATTGAACGGTTTAAAAATTTCGATCAATGTTTTTTTTTTACAAAAATTCTTTATAAAAGTTACCAAATTTATTTGACTTCTAAATTAACTTTATTTTCCATTGTATGAATTTCTAAAAAAAGGAATACTGTTTGAGGAACCCTTGTATATTTATAAGAAAGTATGCATTTAATTAAATTTACTAATGGATTGTTGTGAAAATATATCAAAGTTAGCTAACAATTTTAAGTAGTGCATGCAGTGCTCTTATATGTAAGAGATTATTTTTAACCATAGACCGGGCGCGAGCCCAAATACTGTGGCGAGGAAAGTCCTGAATATTACGTTTGCACATTCAGAACATTTTGTCGATAAATTTCGTTTATCAGCTCGAACAAACATATTATAAAAATACAATTTTAATTTTATTAACATTTGACAAACTAGCAAAAATGCCAACAATGCGATGCGCCCTATTTTCTTTTGAAACGGTTCAAGTTCTAGTATACAATCTCATTCAACCCGACTGTGTGTCTTTAAACTTTTCAACAACGAATTTGTAATAATTCCTCTGACAGATTGTTGTTCTAATCAGGAGTACAGATTCCAAGTACAACATAGGTATTCTACCTAACTTTCTGTTTTGGGATTGGTTAACATTTCTTAGACGACGTAGATAAAAGATGCGAAAGTAGAATGTGCCAAAATCGAGGGCCGCCTTTATACCCTGTATTTTATTAAAATAATTCTTGTTAGCTTCTTTTATTTTTAGGTAACTGTTTTTATTAATGTCTTTTATTCAAATAATTTGTGCGTTGAATAAAGAAAATAGCTAAGACTTGATAATTATTTTCTTTTTTCTCACTGTTCGTATCTATGAAACAAATTTTATTTAAGTACATATTATAGCCGAGTCAATAAAGCTTTTGGTTTCAGAATTTTCAGGGACAGGTCGGATTTGAATGAATTAATTTATACGGATAATTCATTTTCATTTATTATTTATTTATAAAAATTAGTTATGATAATTTTTTCAACAATATGGAAACAATTGTTTAAAAGAAAACTCATCGTACCCGTACATTTTAATTTCCAATCATCATTTTTTTTCTTCGTGGGCATCTTAGTTTAACACATTAGTGCGGGTATTCATTGTCTGCATATTAAAGCAGCAAATATGCGCGAATTTCGTGTTTACGTAAAACGTATTAATACGTGATCCGCACTTAACGCGCAGTTTGTGAGAAACTTGTTAATACGTGTGCCCCAAACAATGTTTTAATAGTAATACCTTATTTTATGTTTTTTTTAGTTTTTTATTGCTCTTTAAATTATCAAAATGACGGTATGAAAATTTTTCCATCTTCCATAAGTAAATTAGAAAACATAAATTTTATTAACAGCAAAAGCTTTTAAAAACTCCTTTACTAAGTAAATAAAATTGTTAAATTAAATGTTCGCCCTGATGATATTACTCAATGCACAGCGTGTTTCATTGTTTGAAAAATTATCCAAAAGATTTAGAGCAAATTGAGAATGTTTTTCTTGCAAATTACGAGTTGATTCGATCCCTGAACCTCGCACAACCGTTTCATAAAGTAACTTATAATTAACAATCGAAACATCATCTTTGCCAATTTCAATTTCGTCGTACAGATTAGGATTATTTTCCAATTCGAATAATAGTGGAGCCGATACAAGATTGAACGGTCCTGAATAATCTCCAACAAAACATGTCACTTCTTCATGAGCTTGACAAGCAAGAGCGAAATGCACACCAAAACGGAACGCTTCTTGTTGTTTATCAATAGGCTGTCGTGCCAGCAGTAAGGCCCCTTCGCAACCCTTTCCCAATAAACCGGCGGAATTCAAAACGTTCCTTCCCGTCCACTCTGCTTCGGCACTTCCCAACGCCTTTTCCACCGGAAGCGGATCGAGATTCGACTGATTGAATACATCAAATTCCACTTTCTGATTTGAAGGTTTCGCGGGTAAAGGAAAGTTCTCAATATCTCTTAGTCCTACGAACTCTGATTCTGTTAAATCTCGCATTGCTGAGAACATCAATTCGTAAACTGCTTGGTTTCGTAAGTTTGCCAACAGAGCGATGACTTTGGAATACAAAAGATCGCCACCTAAAAGCGCAATTTTATTTCCGTAACGCAATTCTGGTTTGCTTTTGGTGGAATTGGCTATTGAGTTGTGAAGCAAATGACTCAGTCGTATCTTTTCTGTTAATTCCGCCAAGTAACGTTGGCTGTGAAGAATTCCGTACGTTCCATCCAGGTCCATATCTGGCACATCAACATGTTGACCGACGGCTTTTGATACTAATAATATTATTAGCCCCCAGTCAGGTTTGTCATTCTTTTTCTGATTTATGGTATCACTAAAAATTACCATTGAACTTGCCATTGGTTGCAGTAATTTTACTTACTTGAAAGAGCCCAAAAGTGGATGATTTGTAGCCGCAAGATTTCGAAGGTATCCCTGGATGTCAACAGTGCCTTCATTTAACAAGCCCCGTAAATTAGACGGAGAAGTAGAATTGGGAACAATTTTTTTCGCAGCACTTACCACTTCGTTCCAATTTCGAATATGATTGGTTTTGTTGACTTGATGTATATTTCTCGTGAAAGCGTTGTAAAGACCGCGAGCTTTTGTGTTCATCTCAGAAAAATGAAATCAACTGCCTTAATTTTTTAAACAACGATGTTGCAGATACTGAACGCGTTTGAGGGACCAAACGCATGTGGGGGAATATAAACGTTGAGTTTGAAGTTGTAAACAAATTTGATGCATTATCGAACACTGTCAGGGTCAAAACTGTGACGTTATTCAGCGAGTTCAAGAAATTTTGTTGGGAAAACTGGAATAGTTTATTTTCCTAAGAAATCGCTCGAAGGCGAAATCATGCAAGTTGTTTGTTGATGTATAATCACTCGTTCATGAATTCGAGTTCAGGCGCTTTCGGTTATTTTTACAGGAGTAGTCGGTGGCTCCGTAGCTATGAAAATTTGGCCATATATTCAATTATTAATAAGCTGATGTTAATTCAGTTTTCAGGTTTTAGCATTTACCGTCGCGACGCTCATTTCATGAATTTTTTGAGCTTTTCTTTCCATAAATCTTATTTAGAGTTTTTTTTTATTATTGAGATTGTATAACATTAACTATTGTTAACAATTAAGTATTCTTAAAACATTACAAAATTTTAACATAAAAATTAAACTACAAAATACAAACTAAAAATTACGTTAAATTAAATAAGGATAATTAAGTTATGGTGTTTGAATAATGAAACTACAAAAAAACTAAATTTGGACGATGTCGTCTTTAAAACTGAATGTTCGTATAAATATCATTGGCTTTGCTGATGATACTGCATCTATATACAGGGTCTTTCACAACTCGCGCCCTAGGGAAAATGAGGAAACGTGAGACGGCATTAAGATGTGTGTAAAGAAAATAAAAACTGACTTGAAAGGTACCTATTAGAGAGAAGACAACTTAAAGTTAACCAATCAGAGACAGGCGCCCTCAAGGTGTGTGTCGTATTTTTTCGTTACTAGGTTATAATAAAAAAGCAAATCTTTAAAATTATGTGGGTACCTGGGTTTTTTGAAAAATGTTACTGTCAAATTAAATTTGATAAAGTGAAGTCAAAACGTTTTAATCTGCCCATAATCATGTATTCAGCCGCTGATTATCTCGAAATGATTATAATTTTTGGAGAATGTGGTCGTAACGTCACGGACAGAAATCACCCTTATTACAAGGTAATACCAAAGAATAGATACATAAATGAACAAGAAGCGAAACGAAGTGAAAATCTTTTGTTATTCGATGTCATTGATTTTGAATGCGCAGGTCTGGCCAAACTGTTAAAATCTTCTCACGACCAATAACAGGAATGTAAGATACGGGTTATTTTCAAACAACGCCGCGAATATTGATTTACAAATAAAAAAATTCTAAATGATCAAAATAACAATTCTATAAAAACTTTACATATTTTATTCGCAGTTATGTATTAAATTCTTAATAGTAATAGAAAAAAAATTAAAAAATACTTTTATGAATTTTTTGTGATTATTTGTACATAGTTTTAAATTCATTAGACAATAAAATTCAATAAAATCAATTTACCTAATTTATTTACAAACTACAAAATTCGAAATAATCAAAATAACATTAAATAAAGTCTGTACATATGTTTCATTTACAGGTATGTATTAAATTCTTATAAAAGATAATATAAAAAAATTACAAATGTAAGATTTTGATGATTTTTTTTGTGTTTATTTGAATTTTTAAATTCATTGTTATTGCGTTTTAGGCAGTAAAAAATTTTCATTCGGCAAAATAATTTGCACACATATAGTTTCGGAAAGTTAGAACACGAAGGCACATAATCAATTTTGCTAAATATTTTTACAAGTTTCCTACCAACATTTTGTTTTATTGAAAATGCTTCAAAGTTGAAATTAAATAAATTGTCCATTTGTCTAACAAAATTAATAAAATCTTCCAAAAGTTCTGTTATCTTTGGTTTCGTATGCTTTCAGATGACAAAATAAATTAGAAATTAAATTTTTGATTTCTGATTCCTTGCATACGGTACAATTGAGAAATGACATTATGACAACATTTCTTTGTACAAACAACCACAAACGTAAAACAAAGCATTTTCGGCAAAGAAATCAATTTCTCTGAAATCAGTGAAATTGAAACTGAGTTGATTATTTGAAATTGACACCAGCTGCTGTTCATTAACAATTTTTTCTAAAATATTTTCATTTATAACAGTTAACAATTGATCAAAATCATTGGCACAGTTTGCACTTTCATTATGATCTAAGTTCCAAACCAATTTTCAAGAGCATCTTGATTAAGCCTTCTGGTACACAGGAACGAACGGCCTTAATTTTTTAATTCGACCCACAGAAATTTAAAAAAAAAATTGTTATAAGCCAGCCCTTAAAACATTTAATTTAGTATGTAATTAATTTACCGGCACTATCAAAAATTTTAATAGATTTTATCAAATCTACCAATTTTGTTTAGTGGGAACGTCAATTTACAAAATTACCAATTACTAATTAATAATTAAATTTAACACACCACGTAGATCGCGAGAAATATTAACACTTCCACAAAAAAAAATATCAATCACATCTTTGTAATGCATACATAAATTTGTTTCCTAATTTATTCATTCTTTGGTATAATGCTTAATGTAAATGGTTTTCTGAAATGTGTACTTATCTGTTATTTACGTAATTAACTACCTACACAGGACGAGTTACAATTGATAAACACTCCCAACAAACTTCTAACAGCCATTTAAAAACAATACAAAAAATCCAAAATTCCATAATTTTCAATAAATTTCTCCGATTTTATTTAAATTTCTCTGACATTTTTCAAATATTAAAGTCCCCCTTACAAGTTCGATTTTCTACATTCGCGCCTAATATTTAAACTTCCATGTGCTTTTGAAAGTTTCACCAGACATGCGCATTCAAATAATGGGCGGTATGAATAAAAAAGAGCAGATGCTACATGAGTCTGAGCAGAACCTCAAAGCATATGCTCATAGTAAAAGGTTGGAGTATAAGGTTTTGCTCCTGTTTGTATGAATAATGATATGCTTTTACTCATAAGCATTTGCTTACACGAAATGAGCATATGCTCAAAAAAAATTTGCAGATTAAAATTAATAATTGTACGAATGATTCCAATTAAAATGTAAGAACGGTTTTAAAGTTTTAAAGTGTAAAAAATTAAAAAAGTGTGTAAGATTGACAAAAATTTTATTATTTTTGTCATCCCCATGTTGACCTGGGTGGGATTCGTAGATTCGGCAGTAAAACCTTTTGCTCACGACTGTGCTCTGAATATGGGCTTGAGTAAGAGCTTTTGCTTACTATGAAGCATATCATCCGGTCGGTATGAATAAAGTAGAGGTTTTGCTTATGATTTTGAGCAAATGCTCTGCAACTTGTGCATCTGGTCAGCAGTAGATTCACCGTGCTCATGCTCTTCGCTAGTTTTATGATGGCTGAAGTTGTTAATGTACGTGCACAGAAGCATTATAAAGTACGATGATTATAAAAAAAACTTTTCCACAAACGTCAAAAAAGATGACATTTACGCATCACTATCGATACGCGAAGTTCTCTATTTTTTAACAAAATATCAAAAACTATTTTTTAACGAAATATCAAAAAACTATTTTTTAACAGTGAAAAAAATTTTTTTAACACGTGAAAAAATGATAAAAAATTATTTTTTAACAGTAAAAAAATTTATTTATTTTTTTGCGTATTAGTTTCATTTCTATAATTTTATTTACATAAATCAGTTTCTTTTTTTGACATTGCGGAAAAAACGTTATTTGTATTTCGTGTCAAAATTCTTGTTTTTATGATGCGTTCGACTGTCTTCGACCAAAATTTACTTCTCACGAGCCATAAAAAATACTCATTTTGCCCACTTAATACAAAAATAACTATTACCGATTTGAGGAAAGAAATTTTTTGGGTGAAAATTATGAAAATAAAAGTTCGTTTATCATCAAGTTATTTTAAGTAATTTGAAACGTCCCACGAAAAAATGAAAATTTTTTTCCGGTACATTGCAAATCCTGGCTTTCAAACTGGAGTTGGGGAAAAATTAGGAATTCATCAGTCGTATGTTACTAACATTTATATTGCGTTCCGCTGTTTTCGGATTGAAAACATTTTTCCTTTCAACGGTACCTACGCGATTTACGAACATTATCAGAACTCCGAAGTTCTCTTGAACCTTTCTCTCGTGCCATCATAAATTATTCAAATTAAAAAATTCCAACAATTCTCGATAAATAAAAATAGAATTATTTATAAGCAATATTGTAGGTAATAAAATTTGTGAAAATTACATTTTAATGTATACATAACAATAGATTTCAAAGAATACACTATGCACTTTCTTTTTTCGATCCGTTTTGAAAGTTAGGGCGTAAATGATAAAACTTTTTTAGAAACGTCAAAATTTCCCAATCGAAGATTTTCGCTCGTGAAACGTGTTTACAGTAATTATTAGGAGCAGATAAGTCTCATTTAATTTTGTAAAGTCGCGGGACGAATTCCATCAGTTCATTTTCAAAAAATTATTCAATATACGACTTTGATCTTAAAAGTTAAAATTCTAAGCCTCCAGGGTTTAAAATGTTTAATTTTTATTTATTTTGTTTTAATTATTTTTTGAATCATATTTAATCAATCTTATTGAGTCATTTAGGTTAATGTGAAGCCTTGACAGCCAGAGGGTCCATTACCAAGGGGAGTCAAGGGATGCTTTCTTCACAATTCAATCTAAGATGATCAAGAAAGAGGGATAGAGTGATAGAGAGTGAGAATGATAGGTAAAGGGAGAAGAAGACAAGAAATGAGTAAGAGTGTGAGTGAAAGCAAACCAATAAGAGGCAAAAAGATGAGATCTAATGATAAGATGTTGATGGAATTAAAACAGAGTCACTCACCTCGAAGAAATGCTTGATATTATGTAAAGTTGTGGTTCCCGGGATGAGGAAAACGTAAAGGGGAGGAAGTTTGAAAGATTTACCTCCTCTACAAAGAAAAAAACAAAAAAAAAGGGTCAGAGAGCCCGTTAATAAAGGTAGTATATCTCGAAAACTATTCTTTGGATTGACTTGAAATTTTCAGGTAATATTTTTGAAACATCATACTTTAAGAAAATGCAATAAAAAAATCGATTTTTTGAAAATTCTGACTACCCCTAACCCCTTAACACACATATCTATCTAGGCTACAAATAATAAACTAGCATTGAATAGCAGTAAAACAGAAACCACACTATTTACTAGAAAACTAAAATATGAATTACCATTAATCATATTTAATGAAATTATTTTGGAAATTTCCCCCAAATTTAAGAATTTAGGAATAATTTTCGACTCAAAATTACGATTCCATGACTATTTCTTATATTTAAAATCAAAAATTAATCCTTTTACACAAAAATTATTACAATTTGTGAAAAATAAATTTGGTATTAATTCTAAATCTATGGTATTAATATAAAGTGAGAGCCAACCAAATGGAATAAATTCATTATCTCCATTATTGTGCATATGGAGAAAAAATCCCGAAACACGTCATTTTTAGTCTATCAAATGATTTCCTGTAAAGTGAAAATTTCATCCCTAACCTCAACTCCATTCGAGTGAGTTTGCAACCTCCAAATTTTTAAAGGGGACCAATAGTTCCCATTCTCACGTAAGGATGTATAGTATGGAACCATGCCATACATACTAAATATAATTTTAACATTTTTGAAACGATTCAAAGGAATTTTTGTAAAAGGATTACTAAATCACAAAGAACAGTATTATTGCTGGTATTGAGGCAATACAGATTAGAATAAAGGAAATGGCAGCCATACAGCCCATAAAAAAAAATACGAACAAACCGACGTCAAAGAATCGGAGACGAATTCAGTTAATATATTTAACAAAAACACGACCAGGAAAACAACCGATCGAAACGTTTTTTATCGAATTTCCATCTGAGAGTTGAAAAATCAAGGTAGCCGACTTTTACGAATTGGATTTGGAAATCGAATTAATTGAAAAACTAACTTCTAAAAACATTTCCACTGGTACACGATTATGTACACAACAACATTATTACAACAGTGCGTCACCCTAATATTGCAAGGTTGTATGTGATAATTTCTGTAAATTAAGAAATAGTAGTGTTTTTAAAATATTCACTTTGGAAATTATTTTAGTTTTTTAAAACTATGGATTTAGGGTATTTAACAAAAATTAAGATTTTGTTTACATACAGGTCTTCCAATATAAATACTCAACTTTGTTAATGGTGCTATAAAAATTTGACTATGTATTCAGTTTCAAGTTTTTATTATTTGGCATCGCGACTCTCATTTATGTAATGCTTCATCGATTTTTGAGCTTCTGTTTTCATAAATACTTTATTTACAATTTTTTAATTAAAAAATTTAGATCTTATTAGCTTTTATTGCAATTCGCCGTTGTTTGATTAGAAATTCTTGCACGGTTTGAAAATGCGTTAAAGGTCAATCGATTTAAACAATTAGTTAACAATCCTAAATATAAAGGAGAAATCGCTTGTGACCAGCCTAGTAATTCCTTGACCGTCATATTGTTTCAAACAAAATTTAAAAAAATTGTGTTGAATTGAACCGATTTAGTTAATTTTTTTGGTGTTATATTCTACCAAATGGATTTGACTTAAAAATTAACTTTATTTTTCAATGTATGAATTTCTAAAATAAAGGAATACTGTTTGAACTACCCTTGTATATTTATAAGAAGTACGCATTTAATTAAATTCACTAATAGATTGTTGTGAAAATTTTGCACCAGCCTGTTCAACCAATCAGAAGCCTTTCTTTTGAACCGCTACCAAGGCAACGCAAGTATTTTTTCGGAAATTTTTTCCGATCGGGTAGGACCCTGGAGTGAATTTTAGTGGAAATTTTTTGACGTCATAATTACTGTCATTAATACTTACATTAAGTACATGTAACCAGAATAAACGATGCCATTTGACAATAAATGCCATTCAACGCTTCCCATAAACTTGCAATCAAAATATCGTATTATTTAGAGCGTTGAGTGACATTTAGAGATAATATGTTAATACATAAATTAAATTGCAAAAAGGTGCAAAATTTTCTTACCGAATACCACTCGACGTTAAATTAAAATCCGGAAATAATTTAACCTCTAGTGGTATTACAAGTGAAAATTTATCAAAGTTAGCTAACAATTTTAATTAGTGCATGTAGTGCTCTTATACAGAACTCGCGCCCCAGAGAAAACTGACATGTGCCGACGACAATTACGATTCTAAAAATGCAAACGAAAAACAATTAATGGCTTGCATAAGAGAGTTTTGAGACATCTAAGATCAACCAATTCTAGAAAGGGAACTCTGAAGTGTTGATGTGAATAAAATCGGTTGCTAAGTTTATAAATTGTCAACAGTAATATCACAAGTGCATCAAAATAGCCGATTAAATTTTGACGTTTCTGTCAAAATGTTTTGCCTAGAAATTTGTCGAGCAAATTTGCCACGTAACAAAATCTCGAGTGCGCAGCACGAGGGATTTTGGGTGGAAAATTTACGAGAAATATTTCTTTATGGCAAAACGTTGCGGCAAAAACGTAAAAATTTAATCAGGCTATTTTCATGCACCCCGCGTATTCGGCATGATTATTTCCTTCATGCACGTAAAACGTCACAGTCACCATGGTTTTCCTCATGAAGGAAATAATTACAATTAAATAATGTCAGAATGAGATGCCCGCTAAAGTGTCAACATCAACATGTTAGGTTAAGGCAGATGTCATTCAAGATGTCACACTCGCCATCATCTTATGCTTAGTTCATGCAAGCAAATTAACACTACATTAACATTAATTTAACGTTAACCTAAAAGTTGAAACCTGTAAATTTCACTAGAGGCGTTCATGCGCAAAATTAAGAATTTTAACTTCACTAACAGAAGTTAAAAGTTCGCTACATTCAACTATTTTCCTTAATGTTAATTCAAGGCTAAATGAAATCGTGCCTGCGCATGTGAGGAGACGAGTTCTGTCAAATTTAAAAATTCGGCGGAAATTCGCCGGTTCTTGTAACATAAACGGACACGTTTTTAAATATCTTAAAATTCGTTTAGAAAAGTAATAAATTGTACTTATAATGGTATTTGATATAGTAATAAAATATTTGATAGATTACTCTATTTTGTTTTTGCCTTTACCTACTTTCGTGGGTTATTTTGTAAAGATTTCTGATTTAGCGAAGGATATTTGAAGAATACTAATTTCTAAATTTTAAACAAGATGTTCCCAATCGTTCGTAAAAGGATGCCGAAACGATTTGTCTACGAAAATACAGATTATCTACCCCCGCAATAAATTTCTATAAATATTGTTAACAGTTCCGATAAATTTGTAACATTTCCGACACCTGCTGCGGTGCATACAAAAATTTAACAAAGTTTCTTTTGTCTATAAATGAGTTCTTTGATAAAATCCGCGGGAAACAGAATTGTGACGAGATACGGTGCAGAGAAGGTTGTAAATATTACGTTCGCACGTTAAGACTTCTCGGCATAGAGGACCTGTCTTTGTAAAAGTTGAATTTTACGACGTTAGGCGTTGCACTAAATGATAGGCAACCACGCTACCATCTCGGTCATAAATCATTGTGTATAATACACCGAGTCAAGTAGCCATAAATAACTTCCTTGAAACGACTTATATTTACTCGAAATGCAGTTCACAATACTGTCGACACAATATGTATTCGGGCTTTTCGGCTCCTTTATTCTTTTAAATATCAGATGTGTAGCAAAATATTTGTACCGGAATGGGACTTACAGAGGGAGGAGGTTTTTTTTTTGTTGACTTAAATGGTTTTTGAAACGAACGGATTCAATTGCATGTTATTAGTAAAACAAAATAAAAAACCGAAAATTTGTTGTGATGTAATTAGCGTTATTTAAATATTTGTAAACTTTATAGTACCTATCGGTAGGAATTGCAAATAGGAAAACAACTTTTGTTTTTATTAATTGATTACTTGAATATTTGCTTCCGGCTTTTCGATCTCTGCACTCCTACGTTTTCGTGGGTCTATGATTTGAGGTAAAACCGCTTTTTCAAAACATAATTTCAAATTTGAAAACAATGTATTTAGTCCAGTAAAAATGTATTTTTACCCTGCAAAAGGTCGGTCAGGTTTGGTTTTTTGATATGTTTTATCATAAATGCCCCTAATGTTAGTGTCAAGTTTTTGACCTCGTAACCTTTTCGGAAAGTGTTGAAAATGGGGGTTGAACTTTTAAAAAACACGTTTTTGAGTACGCTAAGCAAACGGCTTTTTGGAAAAAAAATTTTTGATTCATTTAAATACCTGACGATATAGGCACTCAGAATCGAATCGAGACCGCTACTCTAGGATCAATAGTTTATGAGCTATGATTTTTTGAAGTTCACCACTTTAATTGCTTAAACCGCAAATGAACTGTTTTTGCTGTTATCTCACGTCTCGTGCGCTCCAGGCTGATGCACTGGTTACATCGAAACAAATGTAATGTCAGTCTAATGGGCATTAAATGCTCGTTATTATGGTTTTTTGTTTGATCCAATTGGATGAAAAATGACCACACGGCGAGCAATCAAACTTGGAAAATTATTGAAAAAACTGCCTATATTTAGTATTGCTTCAGTGTGCTCTAAAATCTGCCCATTATAACCAATCTCAAAAATTTTACATTCCATGAATACGTGACAGCTTATGGGGCACAGAAGTGCAAATTTTTTTTTTCTACTGACACCCTTGGACCAGTGCAGCTTTATTTCAAACGGGGCGCGGACTCAAAAATAACTGGTTGTTTTTGTTTATTTTGGGAAACAGAAATATATATTTCTAATTTACAAATGGAAAAATGACTTTTGCTACATTTATGTACACTAATTCACGCAAAATTTTCATTTGAAACATTTTTTTTATATCTCCGATATACAGGGAGCGCCAGCCAAATGGAATAAATTCATTATCTCAATTATTGTGCATATTGAGAAAAAATCCCGAAACACGTCATTTTTAGTCTATCACATCATATCCTGTAAAGTGAAAATTTCATTCCTAGCCTCAACCCCCTTCGAGTGACAGTTGCAACCGCCAAATTTTTAAATAGGAAGAGGGGGTTTGTGATACCTCGTTTGAAAGGTCTACTCATGCTCTATACAAAAATGATATAATTTAAAAATTTATTGTAAAAATGAAGAGTAAAAAAAAATTAATCTGTTTAACGAAATTCGTTATGACGCACTAAGAAAATCAAAAACTAATAGCGTTTGGTTCTTGATACTGAGAAGGCAAGCAAAAACAATTAAAATGTTCAGAAAGTGACATAAAAACTTATCAACATTTTTCGTTGGCTGATTGTGAGTGTTAGTTTAGTTTAAAGCGTTGTTTGATATATTCTTTATTGTATTAGTTTACTAAGAACGAAACGCTATTAATTTTTGTTTTTTTAATGTGTTGTAGCGAATTTCATTAAGCAGAATAATTTTTGTTTACTCTTCATTTTTGCAATAAATTTTTAAACCATAGCATTTTTGAATAGAGCATGAAGAGACCTTTCAAATGAGGTATCACAAGCCCTCTTCCCATTTAAAAATTTGGGGGTCGTAACTGTCACTCGAACGGGGTTGAGGTTAGGGATGAAATTGTCTCTTTACAGGATTTGATGTGATAGACTAAAATTGACGTGTTTCGGGATTTTTTCTCAATATGCACAATAATTGAGATAATGAATTTATTCTATTTGGCTGGCGCTCACTGTATATTCAGTAAGCGCCAAGTAAGTGCAATAATCCTTATTTCTTTATATCTAACCAGCTTAAATCGCAAATGTCTGCGACTGTAAGTTGTAATGATATTTAAAACATCAAAATAAATAATTGAATCGTTCGTTTCAAAAAGAACATAAGTCAACAAGTCGGCAAGATATTTATTTTTCACATAGAAGAGGATTCGAAGCAGGTACTTAGTTAGAAATACCGAAAATGTGTGTAGCTTTGTCATTGAATGTTTCATATACCAAAATTAGAATTCTCTTGCTGCCTTAAGCCACACCGCATGCCATTATTACTCTGAAGTACGGTTGTAAATTAAAATGACGGATGCCTTCAGGCGATCTTTTTCTTTGCCATTTCTCGGCACTTTTTTTTATATAAATTTACAAACATTGAAATAATTAAAAAACGGTAGTATATGAAGAAAAACGATATAGTGAGGGCCGCCGATAAATGTATAAGCTACAAGACCATTACAATTTTAAAGCAAAATGTTGAAAATTGGAGGCGTACAGCAAGTTGTACGACTAGGTGAAATTTGGACATTTTAATTAATAACAAGCTTAATTGACATAATATCAAACTGTAATTAAATGGAAGTCGTTTGGCTAGCGTGTACTCGTCGTATAAGATAGCGACCTTCTTTTCAAATTTGAAAATGAGACCGTACAGACAACGTACAAAACCATTGAATTTAGTCTCGGGGCGCCGAGGACTGTTAAATGAACATCAAACTTCAAGCAGATTTCGCCCAAAATTGCATCAAAGCCTTTTAAACATGAACGATGGTGTGTTAATAGACCTGGTGAGGGAATATTCCATCAGAACACAAATGAGGACAAAATATAATCACGACTTCGCACACTGAAACCCGCCAAATTTGTGAATATTTTGCGTCAGTTATGTCTGTTCTGCGCAAACGCAGCCGTAGAAACAGCGCGAACCTAGCGTGGACGGCGCGAGCTAATTTCGTAATTGACAGACTGCATGAACGGCTCCTTAGTGTTAATGTTAATGTTAATCTTACTTTAATGTTAGTTAAATGTTAATTTGCTTGCATGAACTAAGCATTAATCAAGTTTTAGTTTGTTAAATAAAACAACAAATGGCGGTTCTGGAAAGAACTTTGTTTATTATAACATAATAATAACAACAGAAACAACATAGCTAAAAGGAATCACGAAACGAAAAATAAATACAATGAGAGCAAGTGCTCAAAGTGGCCCCCATTCATTTGCAAGCATAACCGTGTCCGCCGCAACAGACTTCGTTTACAATTTATAACCATTTTAGGAGTAATTGTAGCAAAAGCTTCCTGAATGCGACCCCTGAGTTGCTATTCTGTATCTGTATCAATAGGGCGCCTGTACACAACATTTTTTACGTGGCCCCAAAGAAAAAATCCAGAGAATTTAAATCGGAGGACCGCCACGACCCATCCATCGATCAGGATAGGTACTGTTGATCTAAAATTTCTCTAACTCGTCGACTGAAGTGTGGTGGTGCGCCATCGTGTTGCAACAAGTCGTTAATACGGAAAACAAGTGGAATGTCTCCAAGCAAATTTGGAAGTTCTGCGTCCAAAAAATCTGCATAAATGGCTCCCGTTAACCGTGCAGGAAATTCAAAAGGTCCTACCTAAAGAGGAAAGTTCGATGACATGTAAATTAATTTCTATTGCAGACATACCACACGATTCCCTAATAGACCAGCCCACAAACTTATGGAAAATCTTTCTTGAAATGCTCTTGGAAATAGAGCATGTGGATTTTCTTCCGCCCAGATGTGTCAATTATGCGCATTGAAGCACCCTTGTCTCCCGAAAGTTGATTCATCAGAAAACAAAATCCGAGAAAGAAAATTTGGGGTGTTTTCTTCTAGATTTAAAAGCCATTTACAGAATTCCCGTCGGGCAGCGTAATCTTGTGGCTGCAAATGTTGCACACGCGTATAATGATACGGATGTCGTCGTTCAGTCTTCATAACTCGATGTACAGAAGTTTTCGAAATATTCAATTCCTGTGCAAATGCCTTCGGTTCCTTCTTTAAAAGCATCTAAAATAGCCTATTCGTTTTCAACAGTGCGTACAGTCGAGGGAGCCCTATCATTTTCCTTCCTAATCAGTGAAATGTGGCCTGTCTCGATGATTCGTGCGACAGCACTGAGAATCACTTTGTGATTGGGACGATTCCTGTTAGGAAAGCGTTGCCGCTTCTCTAGCATTTCGTCCACATTCTCCGTAAATTAACAACATTTCCACATAATCCGCGGCAGAATACATAATTTAAAAAGCACAGGTGGTACTAAATCGATTTGAAGGAATTCGAACGAAATCTTGAAGTTTTTGAAAAGTTTCATAGCCGACCAGTTTATTGAAAACCAAGCACCTAGCAACAATGTTGGGAACTACACCTGGATTGCTTACAACGCTCTGATTTGTCGAATAAAAATGTTCTTATTTTGAATACCGTTCAAGTTACAAATTTTTTTCTTTGGGAATTTTTCTTTGTGTTTTGATGAGGATTTCTCCTTTTTTCTCTGAGGCGTGAGTTCTGGGACAGCCTGTATGTGGGAGATTATTGTTAACCCTAGACCGGGCGCGAGCCCAAGTACTGTGGCGCCATTAGATAAAATCTTGGCGCACTGCCGCCTTCAATACCTTATCTTCAGTTCCTGACTACCCAAGTCAGCATTGTTTTTGAAACAGTGAAGTCAATAAGTGTGTTAATATTTGGATAAAAACGGTAAGAAATAGGCTGGTTGATAAAGTCAATCACGGGCCCAGACATGAAAGTTGATTTGTGTTCTATTTTCTTATTGTTTTTGACCATTTTGGCCTTGAAGTTTCTATTTTATTTTAAGCAAAAGTTATTATTATTAGATTATAATTATTTAAATTATTTAGTATTTTTAATAAAAAAATTTACGTTGTAGGGTTCAGTTTAGCAATGATGATGAGATGATTACCATAACTTCTCTTTTGGAGAAAATATAAATTGAATGAACAGTTTGTTTCGTTAAAAGCCGGAGATATGTTCCTCAATTTGACGCGCCCGATCTAGGGTTAACAAACATGTTTTTCATTATAGTTGTACAATTTGGTTGTGAAAGCACGATGAATATCAAGAAGTTTATAGAATATTCGTAGATGCATCGTGAAGGTTAACGCACGTGCGTCGATCTTGAGAGTCACTTGGTCAAGGTCGATGAAGTAAAATATTTCTAGTTTTATTCATTTGTGATAGTTTTGCATAATTAAAAGTTTTAGGATTTGTTTTGATGTGCCTTTCGCTTTTATACGAAAAAGCTCTTTCTGCTTGCTTTATAAATATAGAAGTGTATGATTTCTAATGGATGCTGTTTCGAACAGATTTTAAAATTTCATGATAAACAATTTAATTCCAAAATGTCATTCTCCTGAGATATCCTCGTCAAGTACTACATTTTACCTTAAATGCATTAAATTATAACAGAAAAAATAAAATTTAAACTTAGCTAAGTTAACTTCGAAAAACCTACCATTCTTGTCCTCTGCATTTCAGCCATCCTCCTGACATAAATATTTCGAAGGAGGTTTTAATTACAGGGGTGTCAATCTACAGGTGGCGCATTAAAAAGTCACAAAAATTGTTGATACTTAAAGCGTTTTCGCTGGTTCTAGTAATAATTTTAAGGTGAGTTTAAAAATTACACGTGCCATTTTTTAACTAATCATTTTCCTGGAATACTCAATAATTTTTATAAACAAATGTAGTTTTCAAAAGTTACTTTTATATTTCTGAGCGAAGTCTCACAATCTTAATAAAATAAACCGACACAACAAAAAACCGGTAAAATAATCACCCTCCTGGCGCTCATTCCCTTGACTTGGGTTAAATGTATGGGTAGGTAAACTGTATGTTGAGCGCCACAAAATGCCTGCAAAACTTTAATAACATTATTTACAAAAATATATGAATAATGCGTTATTAAAGTATCCTACTTTTTTAGTTAGTTCCTAAGTTACAATTTTAGTTATTTCATATTGTTTTGTACAATTTGTTGTTTTATTTAATAATTAGATAGTGTAGAACATGACTAGCTAAAGTATTAAAAAATATTTAATTTCTCAAAAGGAGTGTTTCTTGAGAAACTTAGTTATACATATAACATAGACATTATTATACTTTACCGGAAACATACATACAATTTAAATTGTTTTTCTGTAAATTATTATTTGATTCTTTCAATTAAGTGTTTTGCAATTTTCCTGAGTGCAGACTTTCCCTCCACAGAAATTTGTTGGTTTATTGGTTACCATTTCGTTGTTTCTTTTTGAAATGTTTCACAACTATTATTGGTTTCGAGAAAAACATTTTTGGACATATTTTTAGGTCTTTAACGTCAAAGAATCGGAGACGAATTCAGTTAATATATTTAACAAAAACACGACCCGGAAAACAACCGATCGAAACGTTTTTTATCGAATTTCCACCTGAGAGTTGAAAAATCAATGTAGCCGACTTTTACGGGTTGGATTTGGAAATCGAATTAATTGAAAAACTAACTTCTAAAAACATTTCCACTGGTACACGATTATGTACACAACAACATTATTACAACAGTGCGTCACCCTAATATTGCAAGGTTGTATGTGATAATTTCTGTAAATTAAGAAATAGTAGTGTTTTTAAAATATTCACTTTGGAAATTGTTTTAGTTTTTTAAAACTTTGGATTTGGGATATTTAACAAAAATTAAGATTTTGTTTACATACAGGGCTTCCAATATTAATACTCAACTTTGTAAATCGTGCTATAAAAATTTGACTATGTATTCAGTTTCAAGTTTTTATTATTTGGCATTGCGACTCTCATTTATGTAATTCTTCATCAATTTTTGAGCTCCTCTTTTCATAAATACTCAAATTAAAATCTTATTAGCTTTTATTGAAATTCGCCGTTGTTTGATTAGAAATCCTTATAACGTCTGGAAATGCGCTAAAGTTAATGGAATTAAACAATTAGATAACAATCCTCAATACAAAGCAAAATCGCTTGTGATCAGCCTAGTTATTCCTTGACCGTCAAAGAAAATAAAAAAAAATTGTGGTGAATGGAACCGGTTTAGTTAAACTTTTTGGTGTTATATTCCACTAAGTAACGATATACAGTAATACCCCGAACTCACGCGATATGTGGGACCGAGCGATAACCGCGTAAGTTGGGGTATAATTTCGCATATAAATACATACAAAGTATTTTTAATTGGGACCGGAGACTAAAGAAAACAATAATTTAGAAAAAAGGTTCGTGAACCGAAGTTATTTTGATATAATAGGCTTCATAAAATCTAACAAAGTCGTCTGACGGCTCAAAGATTTTTTTCTCCCGCGGAATTTCCTCATAGCATGCTAATAATTTTTCTATTTCTCGTTTTGTAGAAGAATTGCGCTTTGTTAGAGTCTATATTTTCTAAAATTTGTAATCCCTTTTCAATTGAACTGAGATCTTCTGTCAAGTTTTCAACCGTCATTCGATCTTCTGATTGAATTAGGTCTAAAGAATCAAGTTCTTCAATGTCTTGCTCTTGCTCACGCATTTCTAGGAGCTCATCAATTGTCAGCTCCTGATTGTGGGAATTCAGCAGTTCTTGAACGTCATCACTATCCACTTCTAAATTTATTTGCCAGGCAAGATCAACAACTTTTTCAATCACATTACCAATTTTATGAGGCTCTGGCACTGATTCCGCCTGAGTTCCAGTGATGAAAAAAAGGACACAGTTTTTTCCAGACGCTATTTAAAGTTTTTTGTAAAACTTTATTCCAAGATTGTCCAATGATTCTCACTGCATCTAAAACATCGAATAGCTTCATGCAGATGTGCAAACGATCATCTCGTGTAATAAGCTTTGAATGTTTTGATGACTCCCCGATCCATCGGTTGAAGCAAGCTGGTTGTATTTGGTTGCAAAAATACAACTTTCACACGTGGGTCAAAATTAGTTAAAGCTGCAGGGTGATGACCTGGTGCTTGGTCAATTCTTAGCATCACTTTAAATGGAATTTGTTTTGATTGGCAATAACGTTCGACTTCAGGTATAAAGTCATTACCAAACCAGTCCCCAAAATGGGAAGCTGTTGTCCAAGCTTTACAATTCGACTTCCAAATCACAGGCAATGCAGCTTTAGATTTATTTTTCAATGCTCTTGTATTTTCGGAGCGATAAACTAAGAGAGGTTTTAATTTACAATTACCAGCTGCATTCGAGCCAACCATCACTGTCAATCTATCTTTGTCGACCTCTTCAAACGCGATAAAAGTTCTTTTAGGCATCTTCTTCCAGAACAGGCTAGTCTCATCTACGTTAAATATGGTTTGGCTCAAATAACAACCTCCATCTATCATAGCTTTGAATTTCTCTGCATAGTAAGACGCAACCTCTTCATCAGCACTTTCTGCAATGCTATGCCAATTACAGCAACTTTTGAATAGCCTGAACTAACCGTTATTAGCTTTAAACTCTTAATATTTAGCCACCTCCCCAGCATCGTCTTTCAATCACTTTCTTCAATCTTTCAATTTTCTTCCTCCGTCTGTAAATAGCACGTTTGTATTAGCAATCATCTACACGCTCCGGTTTATTTCTTTGGTCTGTCAAATGCGGTGAAAATTGTTAAAAATGTAAAAAACATCAACTCTTCCTTTTTTATTAGTTTTTTGCTGTCAAGCTCTGACATATGGTTGTCAAACGACCCGCAGAAAAGTGCAACCAATTTCGCTGCGCAATATCCAGATTCACCTCTGTTTTCCGTGACAATTTAGATCAAAATGTATAGATTACTCAACTTATCGAAATACATAAGTCAAGTGGTAAGCAACAAATTGAAAACCCGGTCACCAGCAGTAATTATCAAGGGGAGGATAACCATCACGCAACAAATGATTTTGACACACTCAGCAGCAAGAACAAAATTACCGACTCGCAACGTTTCGATAACTTCAGGACCAGCTACATCGACTCAGGTGAGATTTCTCCAAAGGGACATCAACGTGCCAGATTGGACCAAAGACAGGAAAGCCGCTTGCAAGTCGCCGACTGTAAAAACTTCGGAGTCAGATGCTAGCGGAAAAAACTTCAACTATCTGATTGTAACAGCAGCAATGGTTAGTGGAGCATACGCAGCCAGGTCGGTCATACAGGTGTTTGTGCAGTCCATGAATGCGTCAGCCGATGTGCTAGCCTTAGCTAAAATCGAAATCAAATTAGGTCAGATTCCGGAAGGAAATTCGGTGACCTTCAAATGGAGAGGAAAACCGCTGTTCATCAGGCACAGAACTGCGGAAGAAATTGCCATTGAACAAAGTGTTCCCGTGTCGTCGCTTCGCGATCCGCAGCACGACAGCGATCGCGTGAAGAAACCGGAATGGCTGGTTGTTATGGGCATTTGCACCCACCTAGGATGCGTTCCGATTGCAAACTTGGGCGACTTCGGCGGATATTACTGCCCCTGTCACGGATCTCATTACGATGCGTCAGGGCGGGTTCGAAAAGGACCTGCTCCTTTGAATCTTGAGGTGCCTGAATATTCGTTCCCAGACGACGGAACCCTAATCGTGGGATAAAACATTGATTTTTATTGACATGTGGTTTTAAATGTTTTGAGGAATAAATTTTGATTAAAACGACACCCATCCCTCGTTATACGTAGTCTCGCTTTATGTAGTTTTGTTTTAAGTAGCTTCTCAAATATATTCAACAGTCTCGTTTTACGTAGGGTAAAGTGGTGTAATACGCCCCAGGTGCAAATACGCCTCACATTCAAAACTTCCGCTGTGTTATAGTAAAAATTCAGAGTGTTCGATAGAGCGACATTACACTACTACCGCATCTTGTGCGTGTATAAAATATAGTTGTGTTGTTGCGTTTAAACAAGAAAAAAAATATTTTATGGTGACTATGACTCAACATTTGTTACATACTATTAAGAAAAATTCCCTACTAACATTAAAAAAACTTATTCCCAAATGTGAGCAATATGACGCAATAGCATACAAATCAAGTATAAACTGCAGCTCTTGCATTGTTGATAATGTGACTTCGTATGCCAAATATTTAGGTGGGGCGTTTTAAAATGCAATAAGTGAAATACACCTCACCTTGTAGCTGATAAAACGCCCCAGCCACAGAGCATGTAATTATTGTCATTTTAATTTAGAATATGGGCAAGATATACAGAAAAACAATAACAAGAGCTGCATGGACCGAAGCTGAAATGGCCGCTGCTATAGATAAAGTGAAAAGTGGAGAAATGGGCGTTAATGCAGCGTGCAGGGCATATGGCATACCTTCTAAAACTCTAAGACGGCACATAGCTGTTAATAGCTGTACAAAACATCTTGGTCGTTGTCCCGGTAGAGAACATGAAAATAGGATAGTTGCACACATACAAGCCCTTGAAAAAGTAGGATTTTCACCAAATAGAACCGATGTTAAAACCATGGCCTTTCAATTTGCAAATAAAATGGGCATCGCACATAGTTTTTCGCAAAAGAAAAAAATTGCAGTCAATACTTGGCTTTATGGCTTCATGAGGAAAAATAAAGTCCTATCTATTAAAAAATCTGAAGGGTTATCATTAGCAAGAGCACAGGGTATGAATAGGAAAGAAGTCGGGGATTACTTTGGTTTGCTGCTTCAGGTGTTAACAGAAAATGATTTATTAAACAAACCGTCTAGAATCTTTAACATGGATGAAACTGGCATCCAAGTGAACAACACAGCAGCAGCAACACGACATGCATCCCATTCTAATGCAATTGAACTTTTGGACATGGCTTTGGGAAACAATATTGTGATATTATGCCTCCAGAGTCACACGATTCAGGCATTACAGCCGCTTGATAAGTCGTTATTCAAGCCTTTTAAAACTTATTTTAGGCAGGAGGCCAAGACATGGATGCTAACCCACAAAGAAAGAAAATTAAATAGACGCAACGTTCCTTCACTAATACGAAAAGCTTGGGGTAAAGCAGCTACTGTGAATAATGGAGTTGCAAGATTTAAAGCAACTGGAATTTTTCCATATAATATCGGTTATTCCCGATCATTTCTTTTCCATCTCTGATGAAACTGGAATGGGCAGCGCAGATCTGATAGAATTTCACAATGATGGAATTTCTAACGCAAGAGAACCTACATCCAAAGAAAAAGATACTCCATCCAAAATTCTTGAAGAAATTAATCCAGTTCCAACTATACCAACTAATACCTCCAACAGAAAGCAGTCTGCGACAATTCTAACATTATCTGAGCATAAAGTCAAGCGTCAGATTCTGTGTGATAAGAAGAAAGCTAAAGTTGGTAAAATTTTGGAACGAGATCTTAATTTACCTAGTTCATCTGGTATGAAACCCAAGCAACCTTTGCGTTGTAAGAAAAGTTCAAAAACTTTAGCAAATAAGAAAAAGTGTTATTCTTCCTCATCTATTGATATTCAGTGTGAATCTCCAGAGGACGCGTTAGACGATCAAGACACGGACTGTTTTGAGTGTGGAGAGCATTATTTTTCAACCAAATCAAAAGATGATTGGATTAAGTGCGTAATTTGCAGCATGTGGTTGCACGAAAGCTGTTCAATGTATGGCGATATGTGCAATATTTGTGGACGGCAAAAGAAACGTGCTGAAAATAATACATAACCAAGCAATGCTCAGTTTTCTATTGAATTTATTTGCTGGGGCGTATTATCACCGAAGGTACGGTAAAACGCCCCAGTGCAGTATTTACTTAAATTTAATATTAGAACAATGTAATTTACTTTTAAGTTAAAATTATGTTTCGTTTTGCATTAATAAGTGTTACAGCTATTATGTTACGACTTAATTCAAGATAAATGTTTCAAAGCTTCGAGTTGGCGAATTTTTTTCGAAATGTGGGGCGTATTACACCACTTTACCCTAGTAAAAAATTTGCTTGCATTCTGACCTTGCTATTATTTTATCATACCTATCGGACCATTTATTGAGACGTCGAAACTTAAGGATGTATCACCTATATGTATAAAATGATGTTAAAAATATGAAATTTTTACCAGTTGAAGTTAAACCCCTTCTGAACGCACTTAGTACATTTCAGAATTTTTGGGAGTTTCATTAAAGAGCAATTAAATTTTAAATTTAACATGGGTTCTTATGGAGATGTGTCTCTGCTAGGCAAATGTTCAGTTAATTAGGTAAGAATAAATGATGACATACGTTTACAATTTTCTGAGCAAATAGGTGAAGTTGCAACAAAAGCTAAGCTAAAGTTTCATTACGCCTTTGTGACTAGTTTTAAAAATATTAATTAAAAACTATTGGAAAACGTGAGAATGGCTGGTTGGACACCCGAAGTTTGGCAACATTGCGCACAGCGCCCATGTGCGTCTTAAAAGAGAAACGTAAATTCGTCCAAACATATTTCCGCATAGAAAGAGGTGTACTACAGCCACCAAATTTTGTACACCAGACATCTTAGTAGAGGGGTTTAATTTACTGCCCGTCGCGGTGAGGGGCAAATAGAAGTGTCCTACAGCCGCCAAATTTTGTACACCGAGCAAAGCCGGGTACTTCAGCTAGTAAAAATATAACATTTGAATGATCAAGAGTATTACTGATCCTTTCTTGTGTTGTGAATAACTTAATCATGAACTCATCAGTGACTTTCATTAAGCAAACTTACTATTTTTTTAACAGTTGATTTATGAGTTGTGACTGCTGGTTTGCCATCGACTTTGTTAGAGAGAAGCTGAGTAACACCAAGTAACCCGGAGGAACGATTAGTTTCTTTTAGGTGATCATTAGTTATTCCCGAATTAGCTATTTTTTTCCTAATTGCCTCACTGACTATACCTTTCAAGGACTGTAAAGTTGGGAGTATTCGCAGAATTTGTTTCTCACGCTCCCACTTATTCATCTCTGAAAAATACTGTTTGTCATTCTTGTATAATACTTCATCTGAAACTTTTGCTTTCATCAAGATTTTATCCAAAATTTTAACGTCATAAAAAGCATTATGTGCACCAAAAACTGGAAATATTTAGCCAATTCGCTAAGCCAGTGACTGTATATTCACCCTTTCCCTTTTGCCCTGTATGCTTTTTAAGTACATTTAATGTATCTATAAAACCTACAACTTCTCCAAATTCAGTGCGTACGGAGCAAGAGATGATTGCATCGCACAACCTTGACCCATCAAAATTAAAGGTTTGAGAAGCTATATAAACTTTCTTCTCAACCGATTGCAACCATTGAAAGAGATTTCTAAGAGCAATTGGCAGTGATACGGATGTAACTGTTTGTCCGTTATAACGTAAATCCCCATAATCATAAGTCAAACTATTCGCCTGGGTTGCTGCTGCAGAGATTCTCTTGGTCGGTTTTACATATGTGTCAAATTTAGCTTCTCCACATTTCGCTGCTATTTGCAAGATATCGCAGTCTCTACCAAGACTAGAGGTTTCTAGATCGAGAAGAACTATTGGAAATTCTTTGTCTAACGTTTTATAAGAAAAATCAGGATCAATCTGGTTAATTTCTATTGCATTTCAACATTTTGATAACTATCGTCACATGAAATGTCAACGCAATCAGCTACTGACGCGCAGGGCTGCCAACCTCAATCCGCAAAAATTGAGCTCGCGGCGTTGTCGCGTTCGTTTCCCAGATTTTATTTATTCGATTTATTTATAAACAGCATTATGTACTATTGTAATTAAGAAATCATACATATAAAATTAATATATATGTTTTTACACTATAATAACTTGACCTGAAATGTTCTAGACCCTTAAAATATTGATAGCAATTCTCGTATTTTTCACATTTAGAAGTTGAATTCAGGTAAAATTCACATCCAAAAGTTTTTCCCGCAATAACAAATTTTTTATAAATTATAACTTATAGACGCGGAAAAACGTGTTTCTATGAAATATTTCGGTTTCATCTACAATATAAATAAGTATATACATACTTAAACTGAAAAAATAAATGGATAGTCAATGGTTTGCACTTTTGCGGCACTTTTGGCTATGACTGTATAGGTGATACATCCTTAAAATGTTCGAACGCAAATATACAAACATAAATAATAATCAGATCCAGTTAACCAGAAACGATTTATCAGAAGTTCTGATTTATTTCGAGAAAGGCTTACAAATTTTGCGCGAGATAGACCCGTTGAAGGAACGATATTTAGAGTTTCGCGTGGTGTCAATCATGAAATAGATTGCCACAAACAACTCTATAAACAAAAAAGTCAAGTTAAACAGCTTACGTTAAAATCGTTCATCCGACCAGTTTCTATCTTAGCTAATGACACTATTCTTGATAATGCAGAAAATTTAACTGAAAAATTTAATATTAACATACGTAGACACCATTGCTTGTTTTGTTGTCATTTTGTGTGTTTTTATTTGGAAAAATAAATAAATACACAAATTTAATTAAACTAACATGTTCTTTTTATTATTGGGAATTCAAGTATCGCCTTACGTCTATGCAACTACACATGCCAGAGAGTCAAGCTAAGGATATAATTCGCCCAACGTTGCGTTTTTCGGTGTACTATTTATATACAGTGAGCGCCAGCCAAATGGAATAAATTCATTATCTCAATTATTCCGCATATTGAGAAAAAATCCCGAAACACGTTATTTTTAGTCTATGACATGATATCCTATAAAGTGAAAATTTTGTCCCTAACCTCAACCCCCTTCGAGTGACAGTTGCAACCCCCAAATTTTTAAATAGGAAGAGGAGACTCGTGATACCTCATTTGCAAGGCCTCTTCATGCTCTATTCAAAAATGGTTTAAAAATTTATTGCAAAAATGAAGAGTAAAACAAAATTAATCTGTTTAACGAAATTCGTTACGACACACTACAAAAATCAAAAACTAATAGCGTTTGGTTCTTGATACTGAGAAGGCAAGTCAAAACAATTGAAATGTTCATAAAGTGACATAAAACTTATCAACAGTTTTCGTTAGTTGACAGTGTTAGTTTAGTTTAAAGTGCTGATTGATTTATTTTTTATTGTATTACATTATTAAGAACGAAGCGCTATTAATTTTTGTTTTTTTAACGTGTTGTAGCGAATTTTGTTAAACAGATTAATTTTTTTAACTCTTCATTTTTGCAATAAATTTTTAAACCATAGCATTTTTGAATAGAGCATAAAGAGACCTTTCAAATGAGGTATCACAAACCGCTACTTCCTATTTAAAAATTTGGGGGTTGCAACTGTCACTCGAAGGGGGTTGAGGTTAAGGATGAAATTTTCACTTTACAGGAGATCATCTCATAGACTAAAATCGACGTCTTCGGGACTTTTTCTCAATATGCACAATAATTGAGATAATCAATTTATTCCATTTGGCTGGCGCTCACTATTGGAGTTGTCAATGCCCTTGTAGTTTAATGTTAATTAACCATAAAACCACAAATAATACGAAATAAACCACAAAACTATCGCACATGCATGCACAGAGCATTCGTATAAACAAATTGTATCCTTTCCATGACTCATCGTCTAGTGTTTTATCTACTCACCACTAGAGGCGTTTCGCTTAGCTTGAATTTCTCAATATGTATACAACTGTTGGTACAAAAGTCTCAAACCCATACAATATAATGTTAAAATACAACGTGTCCCGGAAATAATAAGAAACAATAAGAAATCGGCCGGGACCGCAGTGTTCGTTCGCGTTAACGAGGTGTTCGTCTTAACCGAGTTCGTGTTAACGAGGGTTTACTGTATATAGAAAATAATAAAATAAAACTCAAAGATAGTCATAATTATATGTATCAAATTCAAGGCCACTTTTCACTTTTAAAATCGACTAGCTCACTTGTATCGCTGATATCGACTGACTAACTTTTTGGTGAAGTTTAAATTATACAATGGTATAACATCTGGTGCGAACACGAAACAGTGGAATTTCACAAGTTAATAGGCCTTCGAACCTTGCTAAGTCATTTCCGAACTCTTTCAATATTGCAAAAATATGCGAAATAAGCCACGTGTGTGACAAACCGTTCGAAGATCGCGCAAATAGGGTTCAATCTAGTATTTTTCGTTGATTTGAAAATTTTCATCCGAAAACACTACTTTTCCTCAGTACTCCTTATCACGGTCAACGAAATTGTTTGCAAATTCTAACCTTCCTATTATGTTTTGCTCGCTGAGTCGTGGCTATTGCTCTACTACACAAACTCTAATCCTTTTTTGAGCAAGACGAACGCCAGCCGGAAAAAGGGTTTCCTTTTTGGCCTTAATGGATGTCCAGAACGGATGCTGCTCTACGAATTCAACCAATGCGTTGTCTTCATCCTCCCCAGACTTTTTGGGTCTTCCAGAGCCGAGGCGTCTCGCCATATTAGTTGTTTCTTCCCATTTTTGTTTTAAATTGAATATTGTCGACTGTTTTGAATTCAAAAGGTCTGCAACACGGCTTAAACTCCATCCTTCTTCTATTTTGACAATTGCAAACCCCCTTTCTGCCTCACTCAGTAAATGATACGGCATTATTACTTACGAGTAATTTTTTTCTGTCATACTCTCTTCTGTCACAGGAACAACTGTCAGTTGTATTGTCATAAACCACTAGGCATATTTAAGCAACGTTTACACCAATAAATTGTATCGTCCCAAATTTAAATTCGTTAACTGTATTCTCATTCTAAGTTAAAATCCTAAAAATTATCGAGGGAACTCCCGAAAAGTTCACCATAAACGAAAAATTTAGTATACAAATATTCAAATATTTAAGATTGGAAAACAGTACTGAAAATGATTTTTTCTACTTTGGTATCATAAGTGAGTTTTTGTGAAACTAAAAGTAGTGTCACAAAGGAATTTTTTGTAAAACTGCTTTTGTTTTTTTTATACTTATTACGTTGGTATTGCTGTAATAGCACGCTGGCCGGCGTCCGGCATCTCTAGCGAGCTCCTGTCAAGGTCAAGCCAAGTGTACAGCTTAATTCTTCCATGATTTATTCACAAAAATATTAAACTCGAGATTTTAAATTTGAAGTTTTAGTTGGCATATGACACATAACAAATACCAACACAACCAGTACCTAATCCTAAAAATATCTAGAATATTTAAAAATCACAATTTTCAAATTTTCATGAAACTAAGAGCACCAAAGTAGAAGAAATAGTATATTACACTCGTTTTATAAGACGTATTGTCGCACTCGTGACATTGGAGCACTCCTCGCTTCGCTTGTCGTGCCCCAAACTTATTCGTGCGACAATAGATCGTCTTAAAATAATGTACTATAAAAATATAGGCGGCCTAAAGAAATTCACCAGTTGGGTTTCTTAAAACGTTTGCTCAAAACGTAGCTTTTTTATAGTTTTCTTTTGCAAGGAACCCATACAAAATGCCAGACTTAAATTTTTGTTTTTATTATGTAAATGAAATTATGCAGTTCAGAACTGTTTTACATCTGAACAAAACAAAAATTATTTGTGAATTTATGAATTTTTGTAAATGAGACTATACCAAACGCAATTGAAGTTTAGAGAAACACTTCAACTAGCCTTGTCTCTAGTCAGCATTAAAGTACAAAATGCCCATTATGGAGCAAGACATAACCCAGGTAACACAGGACGTCCAATGGACGTACATGCTGGTCCATTTCTTATCCATTTATGGACGATCCACAAGCGGATCTATAATGGACGTCCAATGGACGTCCAAGCTCATCCATAAATGTACATTACAGTAATGGATATAAATGGACGTCCACTGGATGTACATTTATGGACTTAATCTGAACGTCCATCAACGGATCAATATGGATGTCCATTGGACGTACATTCATGGACATAAACGGGCAGTACATAAACGGATCAGCATGAATGTCCATTGGACGTACATTCGTGTACTAGATTTGATCGGTCCATAAACGAATCGACATGTGTCAAAAAATTTGAAACTTTAACTAAAAGCATTATTAAACTCAGGTATTTTACTGAAGATGAGAACGAAACACACGTAACATTAAGATAAAATAGGTGCGTTTAAAATACCTCAATTATATTATTAATTATTACCTATATTTTTAATTTTTAATTTGTGAAATAAATGACAAACACGGCCTCTGTGTGATGTAATTTTTAACAACTTTTAACAATTTTTTGAGAATTTTTAATGTGTTTAATGTATGTGACTTTATAACTTTATAACTTTATAACTTTATAACTTTACGACTTTCTGAAGAATACGGTGTTTTGATATCCTGATTAGATCTACGAGATAAAGAGTTTCTAATGAATTATTAATTAAACTTTTGAACGATTTTTAAGCAAGTTGTATGTAAAATGCGAAATACAACTTTGGATACAAATTTATAAATACAATATCGTAGAATGGGGCGAAAGTGATTTATGGGAATTAAATTGATAACTAAATCAATTGCAAACTTTTTTTTAATTTAGTGCTTATCCTACCGTCCTTGCATTTAGCACTTCGAATTTACAGGTAAATAGATGGATTGATGATCGCACTTGGTTTCAGATCAAAATATTTGGTTAATTGTAATTATAATTCAGTTTAACTCTGCTTTTATAGTAACCCAGTCAATTTATACACAAGAAAGGCCCAACCTTGCAGAAGGTCGGTGTACAAATTGACTGGGCTCCTACAAAAGCGATTTAATTTGTATAGTTACTATTGTGAACACATATCCCGTAACCGTGAAATTTTATTAGGGTTGGGGCAAAGAATTACCGTTTTTGCAGTAACTTATATACGGGTGAATATGCTGGACATTTGCTTTTAACATCTGGACGTCTGGTTTTACCTGACTTGGGGTAACGCCAAGGATTTTTTTAAATTTTCACTTCTCTTACTTACAACAGTTTCTTGCAACACTGCCGGACATTAACCAATTTTTTATGTGAATTGTTTAGTTTTGTTTGTTACAAATGTGTGCAGTTGAATTTCATTGCAATAGTTGCAACGGGTTAATTTTCGTTGCGGCAAGACTCGTCCGTGAAACCCTTCGCCGAATCAACACGAATTTTAATGTACAACATGAAAATCTCATGACTGCCGTAAGTAAAAATGACAATGTATTTAAGTTATTTTTTTTACCATTTTTTACGTGTTTTAGGTAACTCAGAAATAGTTTATTATGAATTTACAAAACAAATCCCAAGTTCGCTTTATAATACAGTAAAATCTCTCTTAACGGACACCCCTCAATAGCGGACATCTCTGTACAGCGGACAGTTTTTAATGCACGAAAATGTATTATAGGGATTATGTAGTAAAGAAACCTCTGAACAACGGACACCCGCTACAACGGACGCGGACAGTAATTTTTATACCTTACCTATAATGTTAGTCGGAATTATAGCTCTCTACAACGGACAAATAACAAAACATTTTTTTACTGGAATTCACAGCTATGTTAACATATTTAGGGAAATGACCATATCTGTCCAGATGTGACTAGGGTTTTATGGCACAGATGAACAAAACGTGCAATTCAGAGTACAGACGGTACAATGGGCGACCTTACTATGATTCTTTGTTGAAGAATGCGTGGGACCCGAGACATAATTGGTAGGGATGAAATACATTTTGTCGCACATAAAATTTGTTTGTAAAGAAACACTAGTTTAGTTTATAACTTTGGTCCAGCAAAATGCCTCCACCTTGTCCAATAAGGAAATTTTTAAGTGTCAAAGAGAAAATTGAAATTATTGAGAGTGTCGAAAAGTTTAAATTTAGTGTACGACAATTAGCAGAAAAGTTTGCAGTAGGGAAAACACGGAAAACGCAAATAGCTGAAATTTTAAAGAAAAAGGAATCTATTAGAAAAAGTTTCGCTGAAAATGGTAATTTTCACCGTAAACGAAAATTTCCCAAAACAGAGAATGCTGCTGTAGATCAAATTGTTTTCAACTGGTTGTCTAAAGTACGAAGTAAAAATATTCGTTTCGGGACCACTTCTTCAAGAAAAGGCTCTAGAAGTGGCAAAAGAATTAAAGTTAGACGAAACTAGTCTTTTCTTCAGAGCTTTGCCAAAAAAAAACACTCACTTTGAAAAATGACAAATGTATTGGAGGAAAATCTTCCAAAAAACGACTTACTGTTTTATTTTGTAGCAGTATGGCGGGAGAGAAAGAAGAACCTCTTGTAATAGGCAAATCGAAAAATCCACGCTGTTTCAAAGGAGCTCATGTTAACAAATTACTTACCAATAGATTGGCATTTTAATAAAAAAGCTTGGATGACCAGAGAGATAATGTGCGAATGGTTAGAAAAATTTGACCGCAAAATGCAAAGACAACAGCTGTTACAAACCAGTTCACATAAAATAAGAACTCACGGCACAAACACAAATAAAAATACGGAGCTTGTTGTAAAACACGTCTGGTCATTCCTTTGTATAAAAGGTGACGTTTCTGTTTATTTCAGTTCTCCAAAGCAACCGAAAACATCGCCAACTGCAATGTACCGTGCTCAGTTAGGCGGCCGCTTGCATGTCGAAGGGCCGTTTAGGTAACACAGCGCGAGAAAAATCTTTCAATTTTTTTATTTTTGCCTTTTAGCATTCATTTTTCATTACTTTCATTCACTTTTTGTACATAGGCTCTTATAAAAACACTAAAAAAATTAAAAATAAATTTAGTTTGCGATTAGCGAATTGCATGTTTTGAATTAAATTAATTAGGTTCATCGAAGTCCTTAAGGGTACAAAATTACGGGGAAGGGGCATTTTTATTTGGGAAAAGATAGAAAACAAAAAATTTTAATGCTATAGAAAGGAATGTTTAGAAAAATTAATAAAATAATAGAAATGCGCTTTTATATTTTGGTCATATAAGAGATGTTATGTGTTTTCTACCAAAATTAAAATAAAAATGAAAAAATTTCTAATAGTTTTATTAAATTGGATGAATTTTTTTCAAAGAACTGTAAACCAAAAACATTACAGTTTTCCGTTTAGTAGATTTTGAAATGTACAAACATTCGTAACATTTCACCGAATTAGGTACTTATTTCCTTTATACAAACCCCTTTCTATTAAAACTACTTAATTAATTACATTGAAACTTTATTGCCCTATGACTGAAAAAATTGCGCTTAAGACCAACTTTGATAAGATTAACCCAAATAGCCGCTGAATATGCAGTTATAAAGGCACGCTACGGTGTTTTTATAACTAATTGCATGCGTTGAAAACCGCAATTTCATTCGAATACTGAATTTACTAATTGTAAAATTCAAATCAATCACAGCTTGTTTAAATTTCAAATTAGTCCAATGAGGGTATGTTTTGCAGCTCGTGTTTGCAGTCATTCTGTTTATGTTGGTATGTGCCATGTTACCTTAAATAATCTACCAGCTAACGCAGTACATACTGTTAATTTTTTAAAGCACCCTTTTTGATATTTTTAATTCTGCAAAATTTAAAAATAAAAAATATAGAAGACCAATTTCTGTCAAATCCGATCATTTTGTTGAATTGGTAAAATTAAAACAACTTCTCAGCAATTTAAAAATTTTAAATAAAAGGTCATTCAATCCACCTTGCATTAATGGTTGGATAGCAAATATAAATGCATTAAACTTATTATTTGAAGATTTAACACATAATTTTAATTTTCAATTTTTATTTTCTAGAAGATTGAGCCAAGACTGTGCCGAAAACATATTTTCAATGATTAGAGCAAAAAATGGCAACAATATTACACCTGATTGTGTGAAATTTCGATGCAGTCTACGATCAATTATGGCTAATCAATTGCTGCAGCCGCCTGCAGATAGCAATAGTGAAAGTGATGCTTCAAAATTTCTCCTTCAAAAACAACTTATGTTACGAAATTGTGTTAAAATCGAAATTCCACCTAAATCTTCAAATAATCGATTTGGTAATAACGTTGAAGGTCTAGTATATGATTTGGCCGAAAAAAACTCTGAAGTTTATGTTTTGGGTTGGGTTTGTAGTAAATTACCACATGAGAGCTACAGAAATAGTGTATGTGGTCCTTACAACAATTACGCCCTTGAAAATACGAAAATTGAATTAAAAAAATACACTGATAGTTCGAGACTTTTCTTTTCGAATACTTCGGCAAAACTAACTTCAGAAATTTTAAACAATTATTTCAAAAGTTTTATTAATATATACCTAAAAGAAAGCTTGAATAATGTCAAATTTAAATTAATTCATAACTGTAAAATTAGTGTTAAAGAAAAACTTGAGAACGTTTGTGACAATTGCATTGACTTATTTTTAAACAAGTATTTCAATGTATTTATAAAAGCGTATGTACAAAACGTGAATGAAAGCAGTGAAAAATTAATGTTAAAAAGCAAAAACAAAAAAAATTAAAAAATTTCTCACAATTAAAACGGCATTTTGAATTTTCAGAAACATCTTTCCCATATCATCTCTTATATGAAGAAAATATAAAAGCGCTTTTCTATTATTTTATTAATTTTCCTAAATATTCCTTTCCATAGCATTAAAATTTTTTGTTTTCTATCTTTTCCCAAATAAAAATGCCCCTTCCACGTAATTTTGTACCCTTAAGGACTTCGATGAACCTAATTAATATAATTTAAAACATGCAATTCGCTAATGGCAAACTAAATTTATTTTTATTTTTTTTAAGCGTTTTTATAAGAGCCTATGTACAAAAAGTGAATGAATGTAATGAAAAATTAATGCTAAAAGGCAAAAATAAAAAAATTTAAAGATTTTTCTCGCAATTGATGCGACATTTTTAAATTTCTTAAACCTTCTTTTCCATAGCATCTTAAACCCCAAGGCGGTAGATGGCGCTGCTTACACGGGATCCCGTCGAGAGTGGAAGTCGCACGTATTATTATATAACGTATTTGCTACGCCGCTATACGAACCAGGGATACGAACCGGCCTTCTATATTGGTGGAACCATGGGGGGGTAACTCATATATAAATGTTCTTTATTAAATGTAGTGCCGTGCGGTGTGAAAAGATGGCGCTTTCAACGGCCCCGCCAAAACGAGAATTGTCGAATTTCGAACTTCGGCAGGAAACGTGCAAGATTCCCAGAAATTTATCGTAACTTGCGTGGGTTGTAAGTTTCGTCAGCTGCATTCTTACTGTTTATGTTATATTATCTGTGTTCTCACTGCGCCATTTTGCAATAAGTAACACAAATTCTTTAAATTTAATTTGCTAAACTAAGGCGAGCAAGATACATAAGATGCGTGTCTGCTCTGTTTTAAATTGTGAGGACAGAACAGTTCCGAGGTAAGTTAAATACTTTTAAATAATCTTAGTGTTACACAATTAAAATTACTACTTGTTTTCGTAAATAGCAAGACATGAGTTACCCCGAAAGATGCTACAAAAGAACCTCGGCGCAAGCGAGTAAATGTTTCCTTGTTTGGTAGTGATGACTGTAAAGGTATGTGTTTTTGTTGTAATTAATTTCAAATCCTAATTTGCATTTCTGTTTAAAAGCAACAAACATTAGTACGAACATCAGTGCTGTATTTTTAAATATCAGACTGGGTCGGCAGCAGAGACATAAGCTTTTTCTGAGACATAAACTAATTTTCTGAGACCTAAACTAATTTTCTGAGTCAGAATAAGCTTTTTCTAAGACATACATTAATTTTCTGAGTCACAATAAGCTTTTTCTGAGTCAGAATAGGCTTTTTCTGAGACATAAACTAATTTTCTGAGTCAGAATAAGCTTTTTCTGAGACATAAACTAATTTTCTGAGACCTAAACTAATTTTCTGAGTCAGAATAAGCTTTTTCTAAGACATAATTTAATTTCTAAGACATAAACTAATTTTCTAAGCTTTTTCTAAGACATAAATTAATTTCTAAGACATAAACTAATTTTCTGAGTCACAATAAGCTTTTTCTGAGTCAGAATAAGCTTATTGTGAGTCATAAAATTAGTTTATGTCTCACAATAAGCTTATTCTGACTCAGAAAAGGCTTATTGTGACTCAGAAAATTAATTTATGTCTTAGAAAAAGCTTATTCTGACTCAGAAAATTAGTTTAGGTCCCAGAAAATTAGTTTATGTCTCAGAAAAAGCTTATTCTGACTCAGAAAATTAGTTTATGTCTCAGAAAAAGCTTTTTCTGAGTCAGAATAAGCTTATTGTGAGTCATAAAATTAGTTTATGTCTCACAATAAGCTTATTCTGACTCAGAAAAAGCTTATTGTGACTCAGAAAATTAATTTATGTCTTAGAAAAAGCTTATTCTGACTCAGAATATTAGTTTAGGTCCCAGAAAATTAGTTTATGTCTCAGAAAAAGCTTATTCTGACTCAGAAAATTAGGTTAGGTCTCAGAAAATTAGTTTATGTCTCAGAAAAAGCTTATTGTGACTCAGAAAATTAATTTATGTCTTAGAAAAAGCTTATTCTGACTCAGAAAATTAGTTTAGGTCTCAGAAAATTAGTTTATGTCTCAGAAAAAGCTTATTCTGACTCAGAAAATTAGTTTATGTCTCTGAAAAAGCTTTTTCTGAGTCAGAATAAGCTTATTGTGAGTCATAAAATTAGTTTATGTCTCACAATAAGCTTATTCTGACTCAGAAATAGCTTATTGTGACTCAGAAAATTAATTTATGTCTTAGAAAAAGCTTATTCTGACTCAGAAAATTAGTTTAGGTCTCAGAAAATTAGTTTATGTCTCAGAAAAAGCTTATTCTGACTCAGAAAATTAGTTTAGGTCTCAGAAAATTAGTTTATGTCTCAGAAAAAGCTTATTCTGACTCAGAAAAAGCTTATTGTGACTCAGAAAATTAGATTCTAATTCAGTGAAATCATATTCCTATTTGAATTTATTATTTATATGTATTGTGCGGTACAATTAAATGTTTAATACAATCCAATGAATTATTATTTCAAGTGTATGTACAGTTTGAATTGTTAGGAGTTAGCTATCAGGGGTCAGCTATCTCAAAAAGCATTTAAAAGAATGTATTTATATTCAATAAGTAAGATTGGTATACTTTTTGTAATAGATATTATTTGAGTTATTTCAATAAATGTTTTTTTTTTTGATTTCTAGTTAATATGTTTAACGAGCATATTTTGCAATTAGTTTTTTTTTTGAGTTATTGTGATAACTATCGCTCGCAATTATTTTGATATAGCACTAGAATGGTTACTGGGAATATTCCTAAGAGTTCTTATCAATTAGTTACTCATTAGAACAAGAAAACTTTCTGAGGTTAACAGTCACATTCCTGGAATTTCCTTTGAATTGGTTGGAACTTTAAAAATTTATTGTCGGGTTTAACAAATTTCCAAACTTTTAACTCAAGTATATTATTAATCATACCAATGTTAGATATCAGATAATCAGATGTCAGATAATTAGATGTTACATATCAGATAGCAGATAATTAGATGTTAGATATCAGATAATCAGATGTCAGATAATTAGATGTCAGATAATTAGATGTTACATATCAGATAGCAGATAATTAGATGTTAGATATCAGATAATTAAATGTTAGATATCAGATAATTAGATGTTAGATATCAAATAATTATATGTTAGATATCAGATAATAAGATGTTAGATATCAGATAATTAGATAGCAGATAATTAAATGTCTGACATGAGGTATGAGCTGCTGGATCGCACATAGTTGTTTATCAGCTATTTATCAGTTACCGCATGATCTCAGTTTTCCCCAGCATTCGCATAACTGTCGTAAGAATGCACACAGTGGACTTGGGATAATTATATGGTGACGTCATCATGCAAGAATGAACCTGTTAACTTTGAGGGTCATTAAAAACCCATTAAAAACCCATTAAGCTAAGTACATGGTGACGTCATCACATAAGAATGCACCTGTTGACCTTGAAACCTAAAGGTCATTAAAAACCCATTAAAAACCCATTAAAAACCCATTAAGCTAATTACTCATTAGGTTAATGACCTCATTAACAAATGAATCACTGATCGATTAAACTGATATCAATTTGATATCAAAGTGGCTCCGAACTGTCATAGCTATACTACTTATCATGTAACGATAACGTTCGCCATTTACCGTTATTGCATTACCTGCCTCGTTTTCCAAGAAAAATGATCCAATGATTCCACAATGCACATCAAACAGTGACACGTTGGGGATGCATTTGTTTCTCATGAATCATTCGTGGATTTTCTGAGCCCCAAATGCGACAATTTTGCCTATTAACGAAGCCATCAAGGTGAAAATGGGTTTCGTCACTGAAAATGATTTTTTTCACAAAATCGACATTCACTGCTTGTTGTTCAATGATCCAATTGGTGAACTTTCTTCGCTGTCCGTGGTCTGTTGGCAAAAGTTGTTGAGTCAATTAGACTTTGTAAGCATGGAGATGCAAATCTTTAGTAAGAATATGGTGAAGAGTTGGCTGTTGAAACGACGAATTTTACGAATCGTTGCAACCAAATTTTCACCATTTTGATAGTAATGTTTAACAATAAGGGCGCGTTCTTGTATCGTGTATCGCCACATTTTTATTAACTCCTACCTGTTTCCTATCAAACTGTCACAATTACTAACCAATCAAATCATGACCGTCAAAATGACACGCAATTCAAATCTTGCGCTCCTATTGTAACAACCTTTATAAGTACACATTAGTGTAGACATAATGTTATCACGTTTTGTGCTAAAAATCTATTTTATGATTTCGACTATTTTATGATAGAAACTTATTCGAAGTTTTGCTTAATAATGGAAGCTGTGGCACAAGGACGTAACTGCTTCAATCGAATAAATTTCAACATATTTTCTTACGGCTAACCAACCGATATTTAATTTGCTGAGTCGCATACTGAACTGAAAAATTTGTAATAGCCAATTTATATAAATCGCAACCTTGTGGGATAAATCACTAACAGAAAAAATTAACTAAACCGGTTCCATTCATTTGTTTTATTTTCGTAAGTGCAAATATGACACTTTGTCACTTTCATACGCGGTAAGAGAAAGCTTCAATTTAAAAAATGACTGAAAATAACATTATCATTATTTTTTTCATATCTCGTTCTTCTTTAATGCAACTTTCTTTAGAAATAGAAGCTTCCCAAAGAATTTAATTGTTTAATTCAGATAAACTTCAACATATTTTCAGATCAATCGTCTTGGTCTATTCTTACTCGCGGCAATATTTGGAAAAAAATATTTTCCATTAGTTCAATATTATGTTGTACGTATAAACAAAGTGAGATCGTCTTCATGCTACGCAATTAACGAATAAGTTTATATAATAATGTATTATCTCGCGAAAACTATGGAATTTGTTAACCCAAAAATTAGTTTAGACCATGCACTACCACAAACTGGTTGTGAATAAAATCATTTGAATGCAAATACTTAAAACAAAAACCGGCCTTGCTAAAATTCCTTTTGATCAAACTGCGATGCCAATTAATGTAAATTTGCTGTGTGAAACTGGATGACGAAATACAGCACTAATCATAAAAGACTAATAAAACTTTTAATTCATGATTTATCACCGCTGAACTCAAAGACAATCAATCAGTTGGCGAACGAATCGTAGGAACAACAAAGAAGCGCGCGACCATTTCTTCAATAAGAACAAAAAAAATAATTAGATTGTTTATTTATTATAAAACTTTTTTAAGTTTCAGTAATAAAATAACTGAAAACTTAACCCAATGAATATTATTTTATTTTCTTATGGAAAAACCATAAAATATTCAAATAGTAGCAGAAAATAGTATTATTAGATGAAATTAAACGTAGTAGATAAATTCCACAAATTTTGTGGCCTTCACTTTTTAGAAGTTATACAAGTTTGCTTTTTAAAAGAAAGAAAACAAACCTTACCGGTTTGTGGTAGTGCATGGCCTAAATTAATTTTTGGGTAAACAAATTCCGTAGTTTTCGCGAGATAATACATTATTTTCTAAACTTATTCGCTAATTGCGGAGCATGAAGCCGACGTCACTTTGTTTATATGTACTACATAATAGTGAACTAATTCAAAATTTAATTTTTTCGAAATATTGTCGCGAGTAAGAATAGACCAAGACAATTGATCTGAAAATATGTTGAAGTTTATCTGAATTAAACAATTAAATTCGTTGGGAAGCTTCTATTTCGAAAGGAAGTTGCATTAAAGAAAAACGAGATATGAAAAAAATAATGATAATGTTATTTTCAGTCATTTTTTAATTTGAAACTTTCTGTTACCGCGTATGAAAGTGAACAAGCGTCATATTTGCACTTACGAAATTAAAACGAAACCGTTTTGAATGGAACCGGTTTAGCTATTTTTTTTTATTAGTGATTTATCCCACAAAGTTGCGATTTATATAAATTGGCTATTACAAATTTTTCATTTCAGTATGCGACTCAGCAAATTAAATATCGGTTAGTTAGTCTTAAGAAAATATGTTGAAGTTTATTCGATTGAGGCAGCTACGTCCTTGTACCACAACCTGCATTATTAAACAAAACTTCGGGTAAGTGTCTTTCATAAAATAACCGAAAGCATAAAATATTTGTTTAGGACAAAACTTGAAGGAATTGAGACTGCGCCAAGGAAGCTTCATTTAATGGAAACTGAAGTTGTAGAACTAAAATCCGTTCATAACGAAATCGTTGATTATTTAACAAATCTTGATCAATTCAAAGGTGTAACGCCACTTCGTGATTTCTACAAGAATATGATTGAGTATAACGTGGAACCGTGGTATTTTGGGTCTTGGATAATAGACTCATATAAGAGATTGGCAAAACAAGCAGATTTGACTGAAGAAAATATTAAATTGGCTAATGTCCTTGGGTGGTGTCATGACGCGGTGAGTTGGCGTCAACATTAATCAACATTAAATTGCTGCTTTCCGATTTGAATTTGGGAGTACTTGCTGGTTGTGAAAAATAACCAACCATTATTTATTTTATTCAACACTTATCAGTGAACACGCCATAACACTATTCATTTTGCAGCAGTGTTAATAGTAATGTTTATACTCTATTGTACCTACCTGTGCGCTGACTGGTCCGGTGACGATTCACACAGCAACATTGCCAAAAAGCCGTGTGTTATCGCTGTGGTTAACTGTAAATACTCACGCATTTTTTCGATGGCTACCATCGGTTTTAAAGCAGTGGTTATGTTGCAGCGACACATAGGTGATGTTTAGTTGACAATAACACCGTAACTGGCGTCAACATAAAATCTCTTCACGCCTGAAAGCAAATTTGAATAAAGAATTTAAAATTTGCATTAAAAAACATTGACTGAAATATTTTGCCACACTGAATCGTTACCAAATATATATGACACATCAGAAAACAATGCACGAGGAATGATATTTATTCATTTTAAAAATCACGTTGAGACTTAAAAAATTGCCCTTTTGGACTTCTCAAACAAAAATGTTTACAACTCAAGGATCATCAGTCATTTGTGTAGAAACTGTATTTTTTAAAGTGCTTTATTTAGCAATACAAATTTAAAACTAAAGATTATGCTTTATATACATAACGCAACTTTATTTGTCTCTCTACTTGCTTTTACTTTTACAACTTGTTCAACTTAATGTTCACAACTTTTCACTTGCGCGCTTCAAACAACGCTTCCCATTCATTTCAAGTTCATTTAGAGGTGCGCTTTGTTCGCTGATGTTTGTCAATATTGGAAGGTGAAACTTTGTGGATGTTCCAACACAATAAATTATTTATTCACGTATTTCAGTTTGCGATTGCCGGTGTGACACTTGACGATCTGCTAGATAACTCATCAGTTCGTAGAGGTAAACCAGCGTGGCATAAGTTGGACAATGTAGGGCTGGAAGCGGCAAATCACTCATTGATGCTATTGCAAACCATAAATTTAGTTCTCTCAAGATACTTTCCCGATACTAAGAAATGCAAAGTTTTATTGGAAATATTCCAAGAATGTTGTTTTACCGCATGTGCTGGTCAAATGTTAGAGAATATTTTGATCAAAGATGGTAAACCACAATTCGACCTCTTCACACACGAACTGTATCGTAAGTTAACCGATTTGAAAACTGGCAATTCCTTCATTCGTTGTCATTTCGCTATAATGTATGCTCTAACTAATAATGACAAGGAACACGAAATATCAATGGCGGCTATTAGCCAAAAGTTAGGACTTGCATATCAGGCAAACGTAAGCGGTACCTTTTGAAGCAAAAAAAAATTTAAAAAATGATTTTAGAATGACTTCCGGGGCTGCTTCACGAAGTACGTGGAAAAAGAGAAAGGAAATACAGATATTTGTAAAGGCAAATGTACTTGGCTGGTGGTGGAGGCATTACAACAAGCAAACCCCACCCAGAAGAAGATTATTGAAAACCATTACGGCCGACCTGGTGCCGAAGCTGAAATGGCAGTCCGAAATGTATATCTGGAATTGGAATTGCCTAAGCGATACGAACAGTTTGAAAAGGAAACGCTGAAAGACTGTGCTGAATTTTTAAAGAACCATCCGGATAAGGAAATTCGTGATGCTTTATTTATAGTTGAAATGGCCATGATTCGCGCGCGTCTAAAAGGTAGCGAATTGAATGTCTTTTAATCTTGTTAATTTTTAATTAATTCATCTTTTACGTTTTCTTTTTAACAAAGATCAATTTATTATGATTATTTTATTTTTAATGTGAACTCCAACCTATTAGTGACTTACTACTATATTATGCAATGAGCATTTAATGATAGCTATTAAGACACGAGTATGAATACGAATGTCTTAATGGCCATTAGATGCGAGTTGCATACCGTATTTTTTCTACGACCAGTCATAATATTAGAAACCACGCACTTCATTTTCAAAATGTATTAAATTATAAGTTATAACTAAGGAAACTATAACTAAGTATGTAAACTTTATTACAAAGAAAACAATTAAGACATTTTCTGAAAAATTTTGAGCATTATTTTGATCCTTCCAATTCATAAACGGAGTGTAAAGTTTTTCGTATGTCATTGCTGATTTTACGGACAATAAATTGTTTTTAACCCTTCGACTCTGGTGAAGTTAAATTCACAATTTCAATCTCACGATCGTACATTTTCACCGATTGTATTTGTAAAATGCACAAATTTTAGCGATATACAAATATATACCAAATGTATGTGTTTATAAAATTAATTGAATTGATATATTGTTTATTTTTTGTTAAAATAAAACAAAAATAATCCTAGAAATCCTTAAGATAATGAACAAACATTTTAATGAATATCCCATCCACTGTACAGAAAAAAATAATATCTAATACATACAGGCTGATGAAAAAAGGTGCCCATGATTGATATTGGGATAATGCTTTATGTTGAAGCATTGTGAAAACTGCAACAAGAGTGGTCCAAATAGATTCTGTTTAAAATTGAAACAGTTTGTCTAAGAGCACAACGAGGCAATACTGCACATATTTCTTTTTCTAAAGAATTACTTTCAGGTAGGCCTATTTCTTGTATCTAATCAACCAACAACTGTCACGTTGACATAACTTTTTTATTTCAAAAGAATTTAATGTACAGTAGAACCCCTCTAGTCCGCCCTCGGTTAGTCCGTCACTCCGGTTAATCCGACCGTGGTCCGAGTCGCGAAAACTCGTCAGTGACTCACCACCCGTCGCGCCATTGTTTATAGTACCCCGTCATCTCTCTTATCGTTTCGGATGTAGCGTGTTTTTGTACTGAGCTATGCAGTTTTAGTGTTTACTGTTCGCTAGTTTTACGACAGTGTTTTTCTGTATTCGTTACAGTATATGTTTTTACTGTTTTCTGATAATCCGACCTTTTTTGCGTTCCGACCATACCCCCGGCCCCGATGGTGACGGATTAGAGGGGTTCTACTGTAATTAAACAAGAATACACAACAAACAGGTAATTGAAGAGCTGTATGCAAAAAGTCCCCAAGTGACGTAGAGATTTTCTACTATTTGCGCTATTTCTGATAAGAATGGATGAACTTTCGCTCTCACTTAATGATTCCCGTTTAAAAGGTCCCTAACCATGTTATTTAGTAAAAACAAATCAGTTAAAAACGAAATAATGTAATTTCCAGATCAAATTGAAACATAAAATATCAAATATCTCAGAATAGGAAAAGGTGACTTTAGAGCGATTGTCGCGCTAATCCTTGTATGTTGCGTCCAGATCCAGTTTCAATCGCTTCCACAACTGCTTTCTCCAACGGTGGTGTACGACCTTCACGAGGTCGTCTACCGTTTACAGAAATCGGCAATATTTGGCCATTTTCTCTTAATTTTTGCTCCACTTTTCTAATTACGTTAGCATCGGGATGACGTCGATGTGGATACAGTCTAGCATATTCTCTAGCAGCTTCCGATGCGTTATTATCTGTCTCTCTCAAGCGGAGCAACAAGTCTAGATATTCACTTAAATTGTATTCCATTTTAAGACTTTTTAGGACATTTGATTTGTATCGTTCAAATTTGACAAGAGAACTGACATTGAAAAGTGAATTATTGTTGCCAACGTTTCCTAGGAGATTTGCGATGTTGCGACATTGATAAATTTTCCTCGGAGCCAAGAAACCGTACTTTTGACATCGGTAATGAAGTTGGTTTCAATAGATTGTTTACACTTCTTTTTTAAAAAGCACCATTAACTGCATCAAAGTTGGGCCCTAACAATGAAATTATTACAAAATTGTTAATCGTATAGATTTTTATTGTCTGAATAGGAAGGCTTATATCTTGGTGAAGAGACAACAAATTTTATTTTGGCTTTCAAATTCGTGTTTCGTTAGAAATCGTCTGTAACATGTAGCTACTCACGGGCACCTTTATTTCATCACCCTGTATATATAAATAACAACGAATAACTGTAAATACGGATAGCTCCTAAATAGACAAAATGTATATGTATTTAATAGACGCCCGACCGGGGATATCCCCTGGATGTCCGAATTTTTGACAAATGGATGTCTAATGGATGGCTAAAGTATATCACCGGCCGGAATTAGTCATCCTATAGACATCTTAACATCTGGCGACGATATCCTCTACACATCCTGTAGACGAACTTGTGTTGTATGGGTAATTGGTTGGAATTCAAATTTAAAAAAAATTAAATAAATTGATCTTTGTTAAAAAGAAAAACGTTAAAGATTAAAACAAGACATTCAATTCAATTCGCTCGCTTTTTGACGCGCGCGAATCCTGGCCGTTTCAACAATAAATAAAGCATCACGAATTTCCTTATCCGGATGGTTCCTTACAAATTCAGCACAATCGTTCAGCGTTTCCTTCTCAAACTGCTCGTATTGCTTAGGCAATTCCAATTCCAGATATACATTTCGGACTGCAATTTCTGCTTCGGCACCAGGTCGGCCGTAATGGTTCTCAATAATCTTCTTCTGCGCAGGGTTTGCCTGTTGTAATGCCTCCACCACCAGCCAAGTACATTTACCTTTAGAAATATCCGTATTTCCTTTCTCTTTTTCCACTTGTTTAGTGAAGCAGCCACGGAAGTCATTCTAAAATCATTTTCTTAATTCTTTTTTTGTTTTAAAAAGTACCACTTACGTTTGCCTGCAATACAAGTCCTAACTTTTGGCTAATAGCCGCTATTGATGTTTCGTGATCCTTGTTGACATTATTAGTTAGAGCAAAAATTATAGCCAAATGACAACGAAAGAAGGAATTACCACCTTTCAAATCGGTTAACTTACGATACAGTTCGGATGTGAAGAACTCGAATTGTGGTTTCCCATCTTTGATTAAAATATTCTCTAACATTTGACCAGCACATGCGGTAAAACAACATCCTTTGAATATTTCCATTAAAAAAATGCATTTTTTAGCATCGGGAAAATATTTTGAGAGAACTAAATTTATGCTTTGCAATACCATCAATGAGTGATTTGCCGCTTCCAGCCCCACATTGTCCAACTTATGCCACGCTGGTTTACCTCTACGAACTGACGAGCTATCTAGCATATCGTCAAGTATAATACCGGCACCCACAAACTGAAATACGTAAATAAATAATTTATTATTGTGCTGGAACATCCACAAAGTATCACATACTCAACTCACAAACCATCTGATGTGAGTTTAAGTTGTGTTATGTATATAAAGCATAATCATTAGTTTTAAATTTGTATTGCTAAATAAACCACTTTAAAAAATATAATTCCTACGAAAATGACTGATGATCCTTGAGTTGTAACATTGTTGTTTGAGGGGTGCGAAGGGGCAAATTTTTTAAGTCTAAACGTGTATCAATAAATATAATTCCTCGTGCATTGTTTTGTGACGTGTCATATATATTTCGTAACGATTCAGTGTGGCAAAATATTTCATTTAATGTTTTTTAATGAAAATTTCAAATTTTTTATTGAAATTAGCTCTCAGGCGTCAACAAATTTTATGCCGACGCCAGTTATTATGTTATTGTCAACTGGACATCAAGTATGTGTCATTGCAACATAACTGCTTTAAAACAGATGGTAACGATCGAAATAATGCGTGGGTATTTACAGGCAACCACAGCGATAACACACGTTGTGTGGTAATGTTGCTGTGTGAATCGCCACCGGACCAGTCTGCTGCAAATTGAATAGTGTTATGGCGTGTTCACTGATAAGTGTTGAATAAAATAAATAATGGTTGGTTATTTTTCACAACCAGCAAGTACTCCCAAATTCAAATCGGAAAGCAGCAATTTAATGTTGATTAATGTTGATGCTAGCTCACCGCGTTAGTACACCACGTAAGAACATTGACCAATTTAATATTTTCTTCAGTCAAATCTGCTTGTTTTGCCAGTTTCTTATATGAATCTATTATCCAACACCCAAGATAAGACGGTTCCACGTTATATTCAATCATATTCTTGTAGAAATCACGAAGTGGCGTTACACCTTTGAATTGATCAAGGTTCGTTAGGTAATCAAGGACTTCTTTGGGAACTGATTTTAATTCTGCAACTTCAGTTTCCGTTAAATGAAGCTTCGTTGGCGCAAGTTTTGTGCTAAAAAAATATTTTGTGTTTTCGATTATTTTATGAAAGAAACTTACCCGAAGTTTTGTTTAATAATGGAAGCTGTGGCACAAGGACGTAACTGCCTCATTCGAATAAACTTTGACATATTTTATTACAACTAACTAACCGATATTTGATTCGTTGAGCCGAACACTGAACTGAAAAAATTTTAACAGCCTATTTGTATAAATCGTTACTTTGTGGGAAAAATCATTAACAGAAGAAATGAACTAAACAGGTTCCATTCAACACGGTTTCGTTTTAATTTCGTAAGTGCAAATATGACGCTTGGTTATTTTCATACGCGGTAACAGAAAGTTTCACTTTAAAAAATGACTGAAAATAACATTATCATTATTTTTTTCATATCTCGTTTTTCTTTAATGCAGCTTTCTTTAGAAATAGAAGTTTCTCAACGAATTTAATTGTTTCATTCAGATAAACTTCAACATATTTTCAGATCAATTGCCTTGCTCTATTCTTAGTCGAGACAATATTTCGAAAAAATTAAATTTTGAATTAGTTCACTATTATGTGTGCGATTAGCTTCATGCTACGCAATTAGCGAATAAGTTTATAAAGTAATTTATTATCTCGCGAAAACTACGGAATTTGTTTACTCAAAAATTAATTTAGGCCATGCACTACCACAAACCGGTAAGATTTGTTTCCTTTCTTTTAAAAAGCAAACTTGTATAACTTCTAAAAAGTCAAGGTTTCAAAATTTGTGGAATTTATCTACTACGTTTAATTGCATATAATAATAATAGTTTCTGCCACTATTTGAATATTTTATGGTTTTTCCATAAGGAAATAAAATAATATTCATTGGGTTAAGTTTTCAGTTATTTTATTCCTGACGTCCATCAAGCTGCAGTATCAACATTTCAATTTTGAAAAAAAAGTCTGTAATTTTTTGCTAATTCTTTGCCAATTTTTGCCGTTTATTTCAAATTCTTTGCCGCTACCCCTAAAAAGTTATAAGCATTTATAGAATGATACTGTAACGTGACGCCCCAGTATCAACATTTCAATTTCGAAAGAAAAATTAGCCTATAATTTTTTGCTAATTCTTTGCCAATTTTGCCGTATATTTCAAATTCTTTGCCGCATCCCTTAAAAAGTTATAGACATTTAAAAAATGATACTGCAACTTGACGCCCTAGTATCAACATTTCAATTTCGAAAAAAAAATTAGTCGATAATTTTTTGCTAATTCTTTGTCAATTTTTGCCGTTTGTTTCAAATTCTTTGCTGCATCCCTTAAAAAATTATAAGCGTTTATAGAATAATGCTTGGCAACTTCCGTCAAGTTGCAGTATCAACATTTGCAATTTGAAAAAAAAAAAAGTCTATAAGACGCCACTAATTCTTTGCCAATTTTTGCTGCTTATTGCAATTTTTTTTATGCACCCCTTAAAAAGTTATAAGCGTTAAGATATTATATCGGGATTTGATGCCCCCGTATCAACATGTCATTTAAAATAAAAAACAAAATAATCTACAACTTTTTCTTAATTGTTTGCTAATTTTTACTGTTTTTCTCAAATTCCTTGCTGCTTTGCTTAAAAAGTTATAAGAGTTTAAAAATTGTAGGTACTACGCGATTTCCGTCACTTTTCAGTATCAAAGTATCAAATTTGTTAAAACAAAATGGTTTCTAATTTTTCGTTAATTCTTTGCTAATTTTTGCCGTTTGTTTCAAATTCTTTGCCGCATCCCTTAAAAAGTTATAAGCGTTTAAAAAATGATACTGTACCTTAACGCCATCAAAATGTTGATCAGCGACTTTTGCAGTTAATAATATTATCAACCCACAGTCTTGTTTGTGATAACTTTTCTGGTTTAAAATGTTCCTGAAAATTGAAGTTAAACTTTCGATTGGTGGCAGTAATTTCACTTACCTGACAGAGTCAAGAAATGGATTTTTTGTTGTCTCACTGATTCGAAGCGGTCCCCAGATATTAACAGTGCCATCAGTGAACAAGCTTCGTAACTTAAACATGGAGGTAGGATAAGCTACAGATTTTTCAGCACCACTTCATTTAAATATTGAGATTGATTGGATTTGTCGAATTGATATATATTTCTCTTAACAACGTAAAGAACGCGATAAACTTTTATGTTCATGGCAAAACAGTTAAATCGTTATTTGCTCAAAATTTTTAAACGTATCGCCTAGGCAGCTCAACGATTTTACAGATACTAATTTGCAAATCAAGAGAATTGTAGACAAAGAATGTAAACGTTGAGTTTTAAGTTTTAAATAAGTTTTATTTATTATGCAAAACTTTGAGAATCAAAAACGTAACATTATCAGTTGAATTTTTTACTTTACCTTTATTTCATTTAAAGTTGCTCTACGCAATTGGTTTAATTTGCTATTGAACAAGTCTATTTATTAAACTTTAAGGGCCCTCTCTAGATGCTTGGAACCATGCATTGCAGGAGTAAGAGGCAAGGTAGCTAGAAAAATTATGTTTTGAACACAAAATTCTATTTTTTTTTGTTTATTATTCAGGTCAAATTTGAAGAATAATAATGAATATGTAAAAGTATAAATTAACTTTTATTCAATTTGATGACAATATTAAGGGTTCGCGTGCAAAACCGGTTATATCCATTTTTCATGTCATTAGTATTGTTAATTTTTATTATTAATATTCAATTTTTTTTATTGTAATGTACAGATTGTAATTCCATGGTGATAAATAAAAATTTTTAAAAAAATGAAAATTATAATGGTAGAACTATTATTTCCTTGATATGAGAATAGCGATGGAAGATTTACAACAGGCTATTATTTTATTATTTTATATTACTTTATTATTATTTTATGATGAAACCATCAATCCTGCTAATTTGTTTATTGATAGATGAAGTTTGTAACAGCTATGAGAGTTTATAAAATTCTCAAAGTAGGACCAGAGGGAGTGTAAAATACGTGAGGTCGTTCACGATTCCGACAGTATTCAGTGGAAAGTGTTGTTTGAAAAGTTGTAAATATTAAGGTGAACAAGTTTTAATCAAAATTTATTCCTCAAAACATTAAAAAGCACATGTCAATAAAAATCAATGTATTATCCCACGATTAATGTTCCGTCGTCTGGGAACGAATATTCAGACAATTCAAGATTCAAAGGAACGCATCCTAATGAGATACGTGACAGGGACAGTAATATTCACCGAAGTCGCCCAAGTTTGCAATCGGAACGCATCCTAGGTGGGTGCAAATGTCCATAACAATCAGCCAATCCGATATCTTCACGCAATCGCTGTCTTGCTGTGGATCGCGAATCGACGACACGGGAACACTTTGTTCAATGGCAATTTCTTCCGCAGTTCTGTGACTGATGAACAACGGTTTTCCTCTCCATTTGAAAGTCATCGAATTTTCTTCCGGGATCTGACCTAATTTGATTTCGATTTTAGCTAAAGCTAGCACATCGGCTGCCTCATTCGTAAACTCCACGAAATGCTGGATGAGCGACTTGGCTGCGTATGCTCCACTAATTATTGCTGCTATTGCAGTCAGATAGTTGAAGTTTTTTTCGCTGTCCTCTGACTCCGAAGTTTTCTCAGTTGGCGACTTGCAACCGGCTCTCCTATTTTTGGTCCAATCTGGCCCGTTGATGTCCCTTTGGAGAAATCTCACCTGAGTCGTTGTAGCCGGACCTGACGTTATCGAGACGTTGCCAGTCGGTAATTTTGTTCTTGCTGCTGAGTGCGTCAAAATCATTTGTTGTGTGATGGTTATCCTTCCCTTGATAATTACTGCTGGTGACCGGGTTTTCAATTTGTTGCTCACCACTTGACTGGTTAATTTTAAGTATTTCGACAACTTGAGTAATCTATACATTTTGATCTAAATTGTCACGAAAACAGAGGTGAATCTGGATATTGCGCAGCAAAATTGGTAGCACTTTTCTGCAGGTTGTTTGACAACCATATGTCAAAGTTTGACAGCAAAAAACTAATAAAAAAGGAAGAGTTGATGTTTTTTTTTACTTTTTTTAACAATTTTCACCGTATTTGACAGGCCAAAGAAATAAACCGGAGCGTGTACATGATTTCTAATACAAACATGTTATCTAAAAGCGGAGGAAAAAACTGAAATGTTTATTTCTTTGCATTAAAATTTTAAGTTCATTTTACAACGATGTTGCAGATGCTGATTTGTAAATCAAGCGCACTCGAAAGAGAAACTTTTAAAAAATTCATTCGTTAAGCTAAAAATGTAGGAAAAGTTATAATTACAACAAATTTACTTGCATGCGAATTTATCACACACAGAATCAGAAAATCCCCATAATTTCAGTACAATATTTAGAAATGGTCTTTGAAATTGATCATTTTGTTCATCGACATTTATTAATATTGCATTGAATTAACATTTTCATCTCGGCACATTAAACAACTTGTAATATTTCCCATTTCTTCACAATTCAACATTCACTAATTATATAAGTTACTAAAAATTCACTTTGCAAGAAAAATACAGAAAATACACAGTGTAATATGTATTTTTTACTGCAAGCCGAGTTAGGTATGATATATTGGAGGTAGCTGTTAAGAAATTCTAAAGTAATTTATCTATTGTCAGTAAAGCTTTAAAAAATGTCGGTTATAAAGCAATTTACAACATTCTGTGCAACTGTATCCGCACAGTTGGACATAGCGCCCATTTTAAGCAATACCCCCAGTGAAGTCGCCTCAAAATAAGAATCCCCATTCTTAAACCAAAACGGTAATTTGCTTAGTTAATATTAACTTAAATATTGTAAGTACCTGCTAAAATTAAGCGCGTTGTTCCGTTCTAAACTAAAAACACGCATTCTTCATAAATCCTTAGGTGCCATTTTTTTGCGTGCACGATTCAGAACAAATCAAATATCGGTTAGTTAGTCGCAAGAAGGTTTGTTTAAAAATGCAAGCTGTGCCAAATGAACGCACCTGCTTTCTTGCGATTAACTAACCGATATTTGTTCTGTTCCGAGTCGTACAGTAGACTGAAAAAATTTTAACAGCGAATTTATATAAATCGTAACGTAGTGGGAGAAATCACTAAAAAATTAAATAAACCGGGCGTTTTAATTTCGTGAGAATTAAATATGACGCACAGGAAATAACTTCAAGCAAAAAACAACTATAGGCTGGTCAACTTTTTTTTGCTAACGATTTCGGTGTAATATTGAGAATCGCTGTACCTGAAACTAATTCGTCATTTTGTGGCCAACCTAACATTCGTTTTCCATTAATACATCTCGTTATGAATTACAGCCGACAGTCTGCAACTAATCTACAATATCACTGTTTTAAATGAAACATTTCCGAATAAATTCGTCCCTACATTCTTGACAACTAGCAATAAAAATTTTCAATACTGGCTTTGTCTTTTTTATACGGTAATGAAAATTTTCGATTTTGAAAATGACCGAAAATTACGTTATAATTAGTTTTAGGGCTGCTGTTGAATAAATAACTTACATATTTTGAGAAACAACTTTTATTTTAGGTAGATCAAGAGAATTATGTATGTATATGTAATATAATATAAAACATATTGTGTAATAGGTAGGTGCATACATATGTAAGAAAATTGGGGCTTAAATTTAAAACTGCGCGTTGTTAATTTTGGCCCAAGAATTGATCATTCTTGAGTTTTAAGAATGTTCAATCTTGTTGTCAAATTTAAGAGTGAGTTATGTTTGATTTCAACAATATTTATTCTATTTGTCAAATTTAAGAATGGGGCATTCTTAATTTCTAGAACGTTGATTCTTCGTCACAAATACAAGAATGTGCTAATTTTAAGAGCTTTGATAAGTTTTACATTTAAAAATTGGTCATGTTGATTTCAAGAACCTTTATTTGATTATTTAAGAATGTTTTTAATAATGTGCTTCTTGAAGATGGCCTTCTTATTATAATAAATAAGCACTTATAAATACAATAATTTTTTTCTTACTTTTATGAATATTGTAGAATAGAATGCTTGAATTGGGGGAATTTTAGAATATAAAGTTATTTATGAAGAAAGTTAAGTAAACTTACTTTTTATTGGGTCCTTAGGTTTCCACATAATTTTATTTTAAATTATACACCTGAACTAATCAGGATATGTCCAGTTTTTTCAGTTTTTACACTTTAAAACACACATCAACTACATTTAACATTTTAAACTTATTAAAACGTACGTCACAAATTTTACATAACATAAATAACATTTAATTATCGATTCTAAAACTGTTCATACTACTAACAGTTTTCGCACCTTCGCATCATCATCGCAGTTCAGGTGTATAATTTAAAATAAAATTATGTGGAAACCTAAGGACCCAATAAAAAGTAAGTTTACTTAACTTTCTTCATATATATTTATATATCCACATAAAGGAAACAAAATGAAAAAAAAAAAAAAATAAAGTTATTTCTTATACATATTTATATTAGGAGTAGGTAGGTGAAAATTTAACAGTATCACACACATCGCATCTTTAAAACTATATTTTCGGTTTAAGAACCACATTCTCTTTTGGTAACAGATGTAGGTACAGGAAATGGAAGTTGTTGTTGTTAATTGAAATAAAAACTTCAATTGCTTGTAACTTCTCGGTAGTTAATTTAATAGTACTATTGCATGAAGAGTTTTTTACTCAAAATTAAACATTCCTTCAAAATAGATAAAAGAGTATAGGACATTCCGTTTAAAAAAATGTTATTTTCGTGAATATCTCGGGCAGTTGACGTTCGATTGTTTTTTTGCTTTCATTATAGTAATCAGCGAAGAAAACACCAATTCTTTGTTAATTTAACTGACTTTGTAGCTCTAATAATAACAAAGTTACCAATGGTAGACACTTAATATAATACAACCTGTATATTTTACATCATAAAAAACATTTGTCTTTTTCACAAAAGTCACTGGATAAAACCAGATTCAATCTAAAGACAATAAGGAAATTTGTCTTACATCAGGTATCGTGTACATTTCGGTGGTCGCACTGTACCTTACAAAGATGGCCGCCGTTATCTTATAAATTTCAAAGCCGCCGACATTGAGTTGGCATTCTGATTGTCTTGTCTTCTGTGAATGTAGGTAGTATGATTTCAGCTCTCTTGGCAACACTGTAATCCCGTCGATTTAAAAATATTGTTCATCTTTTTCGCTATTCTATAGAATAGCCATTCCAGGTTTTTGTTTTTTTTGCTAAAATGATTTATGTTGGATGACGTGACTTCTGACATGTTGGTCACAAAATTAGTTAACCTCAAAGAGATAACTAGAATTGCGGGAACAACTTAAAATCAGCTAGCTTTTCGTAAAAATTTTGACTGATTTACACCTGACATTTATTTGACCTGAGTCATTGAAATAAGAAATGGGCCTGTGATTGTCCATACCGCAACAAATTAATAAACGGTGAGCCTTGATGTGAATATTTAATGCATTAGTTTACCTGAATTTCAAATTAGCTAAGAATGGATAACGGCAATTCACCAAAAATGAAATCTGTAACAGCAGAACCTGCGATAAAGGATGAAATTAACGATTTCTTAGAAGTTGCATCTCCCACCTCCAACTTGGACACATTCGATCGCACATTCGATTCCATGGAGGTAAATTGAGGTAAAAGTGATCCTTCTTTGCTTTATTATAATTTGCAGAATGAAGCAAATGCTTCAACAGCTTGTATCTTCGAATTTGTCGATGTTAAATCAGAAGAGGCCAGTTTTGTCGAGTCTGACCTGCAGAACAACTTGGAACAAGAGGATGAACTTACAATTGACATGAAAGTCGAAATGGAAGGTGAAATCGAGGACTACTTAGATCCGCCCAGATCCACCAATTTGCATCCACTGGAATGTCCCGTGTGTCGCCGCCATTTTGCAAGCATTGGCGCTTATAACGGGCACAAGCTGACCCACAATGGGCCCAAACCTTTCAAATGCTGCGTTTGTGAAGAAGTCTTCAGTGACAGTTCAGAACTTAGAACGCACGAGTTTGAACATACGAGTGCCAAACCGTACCAATGTGGCTTGTGTCAGAAGTGTTTTTCGCATAAAATTTACTACAAGAAGCATATGTTGACTCATTCCTGTGGAAAACTTATGATGTGCGAGTTGTGCGAGAAATGTTTCACCAATACTCAGCTTCTCAAGCACCACATTAAGTTAATTCATAGGGACATGAATGCGGTTAAGTGTGAAATGTGTCAGAAGGTTTTTCAGAAGAGCGTGTATCTTCAGAAACATATTGAACATTTCCATTTGGATAAATCTAAGGAAAAAGAAGTGTTTGTGGAGAAAAACGGCCAGGCAGAGTAGGGTTTTTGGTTTTTAACCTCAAAAGTTTGAGTTTGTTGGTGCTGTACTGTCTGATGGACTTGTTTATTTATTGTTCTTCTTAATTCGCTGAAAGCTGGATGAAAGAAGGTTGGAAATTGTTGCTTAAATTTTACTTTGAATTTTCACTGTTCTCTGTTCTTGTTGCCCACGTGCTGTTATGATACTGACTGGGTCGGAATTAAAAATATTGTTTTTGGCTTTAATTAAATTAAATTGTTAAATTGCCATTTGACTATGAATTAGATGTGATCTAGTTTTTACATTATTGACCACAATATAGTTTATGCAAATAAAATTTGTCAGATTGAATCGGAATTTGATTTGAAAAACTGTCAAAAATTTGAGGTTAAAATTAAAAATTTCTGAGGTTATTTCGACGGATTTACGCCAAAACGACATAAACGCTATTTGGTAAACTTTACAGGAGATAGAAAAAACCGAATAGTTTCTTTGAAATTTTTTGTATTTGAATCAGCCAAACTTCTTTTTGTTGTATTCTTGTTTTAAATTTTCTATCTCTTTAAGGGATTATTTTTGATAACGATTATTTTTCTATTTTGAGGAATTAATGAAAATTTGTTGATTATGCCATTCACAATTTTTATTTGTCGGTTATCTCTATTTGATAGTGGCATTTATGTCATAGCCATTTTTATTCAGTTCTGTCATTTATAGTCCCTTATGTCAATTTGATTATAACTTAAGTTTTATTTATTTTGGGGTTTGTGTCATATAATTGAAGGGATGAGTGGATAAAGGTGTCATGTACATAAACCTAAATTACGAGATATAAGCATTTGAATATAATTTTTTGGTACCTTTTCCCTATAAGATAACTTTAGCATTTGATAATTCGATACCTAACTGAAACTGAGCTTCCAAAAATGTATCAATGAAAGAAGACTATAAAATAAATTGTTTTAAATGAAAAAAACGATTTTCATAAAAATGTTACATGACACCTTTATCCACTTACCCATTCAATTATGAAAATTTGCGTTGCAAAACTTAAATAGGTATGGTGTAATAATAATAATAATAATAGCAAAATAACAAGTAGGGGAAAGGGGGGATCCTTCAACCACTTTTCAGGTTTTTGCTTATTCCACTGTTGTTAAAGAAAAATATGCTAATTCTCTCGCTCAGACTGTTACACTAACACTTTGCCACTTGATTTATAAGCATCAACAGTTTCAACAAAAGTAAAATTTTATAATTATATGTGATTGAAAAATACCTTACAAATGGTTGAAAGTACCCCGTATGTGAGGTAGATCATACCATTTTGTGGGATAGATTAAACCAAGGACAAATATAAAAATATTTGTGGAAAAACTCAAATATTTATTCAAATAAAAATTATTAAAGAAATTGACATAATAAACGTGAATAGGTCAATAGGTACATGTTACTTATTACATTTTTATCGAACATCCCAACCTCTAAAATTGTATTTAAAACTGTATATTGATGATGTTATTGCTGTTGACTTTGCAGTAGTTGGCATTGGTAAAGCAGCAACAATATCTTCTCTTTCCATATTTGAAAAGTCATCGACATTGGGAAAAACAAATGAACGGGAATTATTTCCCCGTCGTAAAATTTTTTATTCACAATCAGTTAGTAACATACACCTACCCCCGATTTACACGATACTTTTTTGCACGATTTCGCTTTTACACGGTTTTCAAAATAATGACGCGTTTTGAGATTTTTGATAAATATGCACAATTATTGAGATACTGAATTTATTCCATTTGGCTGGTTCGCACTGTATATTTGTTATTTTATTAATGAACTGTTATTTTTATTTTTCAAAATTTATTATAAAAAAAAATTACGTTAAATAAATGTCTGAATTATGCACATTTTAAGTTGTTTTCGATTTACACGGTTTTGCCGATAAAAATCAAAATTTCCGTTTTACACGGTTTTCTGGGAAACCGATCCTCCGTGTAAATCAGGGGATAGGTGTACAACTTTTCTATCCCCATAGAGGTTGGTCTTGCGGATGCATTTACAAGGCATCTACAAAAATAAAATAATTATAAGGAGTACAATTAGCCACTGGTTGAATGTACACCGTATGATTGTTTTGTGGTTGAATGTACCCAGCATTTAGTGGTTGAATGTACCCCTTCCGCGTCATACAAACTATTTATTTTTTTAAATTCAACCAGGAAAGTTTGAGGATTCAATTCATATGGCACTTGTTAATTTATAAAATGTTCTATTACATGCATATTTTTGTTAAAAAATTAGATACATATTATCTAAAATATAAACATTTACGAATAATGAAATAATCTTACCTCGAAACCATGAAAATTGGAAATATTTTTTATTTTTTCACTGTAAAGCTGGACAACGCAAACAATTTTTACAGAAGATGTGGTTGGTATAAGGAAGTTTATGCAGCACCAAGAAAGCGACTAATTCAAATCATCAAAGAAATAAATAGACTGGCTGAATCTACAACATGGTTGAAGGATCCTCCCTTTCCCCTATAATTGAAATAACCAAAAGAATAATAATAATAGATTGTAATCTTTCTTGACCAATGTTGAAGGTGCAGCAATACATGAAAAAATTTCAAGTAAGGGTTCAGTCAAAATCTCGTATCATTAGTTGATAATATCATAGTTGAATCTTGGTTTATAATATTACAGAACGGCAAAGGATTTAGTGCATTTATAATTTCACGCTTTAAATATTTTACAACCGGACCTAAATGGATTAGGTAAATGTAATAGACAACTCCGTTCAGGGGTGTATTACAATATATTAAATTATTCGTATATACTATAACAGGTGAGTCTAAACAGGACAATCTTTAGGGTAATTGATAACTAATCATGGTACCGTGAACTCTAAGCCAGTAGGCCAACCAGTTCTTATTTAAATTACAGATGTAAGCGTAGTTTAAGTTATTTTCGTACTAGCCTTCAGTTTAACTATATAAGTATTTGTTTCATGATCTGTAATTTGTGTGCTCAATTTGGCACTCCCTTGTATTTACACTATCAATAGACGCGGCCCCGGGCGCTTTAATAATAGTTATCTCATGCGTAGACAATTCTAAATAATATAATTACATTTAAACAACAAACAAGTAAATAATTGTTTAAATGGGAAAATGTCTTTAATACATAAAGATCTGCAGGTAAGCAAATTTATAATTTACAGGCACACGCCGCTCCTTGAATTTTCATTGTGTGCTAATGGTCGATTGTAAGCTACTTAAAGCGTAAAGTCATAAACACACTAAATCTTTTGCCGAACAATAGTTTCTAGTAACACAGCCTCTTCTTCTATTAACATTTCTTCATTTTCGTTATTTAAAAAAATTATATTATTTTGCAAAACTAAATCTAGGTCTTTTACAAAGAATTCAGCAGTTCGGAATTAATTGGAGTTTGAACGTCTACTAGAAAATTGGAAGTACTTGATTCAGTATTATCGTTTGGTACAGTAGAGCGTCGATTATCCGAACTAATTGGGACCGACTACCGTTCGTATAATCGAAAATTCGGATGACCGAACAGTCATAGTTTATGAGGGAGAGGGAAGCACTAAAACGCTCAAAATGATAGAATATAAACATATATTGAACAACAAATAATATTTCAATCACATTATAATGTAATGTAATGGCAAAGTTAACGACGATTCGGATGATTGACGTTCGGATAAATCAAATCGTCATTCGGATGATTGACGTTTCGGATAATTGACGTTCGGATAATCGACGCTCTACTGTACTTGTTTCAGTCTTATCATTTGGTACAGTCATTTCTAAGTCGCAGTTTTTGTTTTTTTGACAGGTTGCGTTCCTGTAGCATAGTAAATATTTTTTTCGTTCTGGAATTCATCTTTCTGAAAAGATCAAAATGGTATAAGCGCCGAAACTAAAACCACGATTATCTGACAGATATACTATCTAACTTATTAAATTAAGCAATTTTAATGACTCTAAATAAATTGAAGTATAATTTCTGCTTATAAAAATTGTAAGTTAGCTTCTAAATATTACAAATTGTTTGTTTAATTGTACCAATGTATTTGCATGGGAAAAGGTTGCTTATGTCAATCTAACCTTCTTATAAACGCCAAATATTTAATTAAGATTTTGAAGACAAAAGCAAAAATAACAATAAACAAATGCCATATTTAAGAAGTTTACTGTTGTAGAAATGGGAAAATATAAAAATTATAGTATTTCTCTACTTACATTTATGAAATTACATTTACATGGTACTGGCGTTTATGCAAACTTAAAAGCTAAATAACTTTTTGTCGCTTATACCATTTATGCCATTGCATGCGCTTTAAAATTTTCTTTCAAGTGATACCAATATCTTAAATTCGAATTTTTAGCGTTTATGTCGTTTTGGTATAAATCCGTCGATTTATTAGTTGTAAGTTATTGTTTCGGTTGAAATTTCGCTTGTACCTTCAGTTTAAATTAATTTTTAGTTCAACATGAGTTCACCTGAAGTTAAAATTGAAACGGAAGAATTTATCGTAAAAGAGGAAAACAACATTGAACTTTTTCCCAAATCTGATTCAGATCAGATCAAATTAGAAAATGAAAGTGAAAATCCGCACCAACTGGCCACAAACCGCTCCATTGCAGTTTCTGAAGAAGATATATTCAAATGCGAAATCTGCCAGCGAAGTTTCTTCCAAATGTCGTCTTTTAAAGTGCACTTGTCAACGGTGCATCTGGGGGACAGGAGATATGAATTCATTCAAAGGCGCCTGAAAAGTCTCAGGCGAGAACCACAACCAGTTCGGTGCGACATTTGCCAGAAATTGTTTGCACGGCCAGATTCTCTGAAGGGTCATATGGCTCGGCTGCATTCGGGCAAAGAGCCGATAAAATGTGATGTGTGTGGAAAATTTCTTAAAAGTATTGTGTACTTCAACGAACACAAAAATGTATGTCACAGTGTACCGAAATTGCTCAAGTGCGGTATGTGTCAAAAATGCTTCAAAAGAAACAGTTGTCTTCACAGACATATGAACAGTAAACATGCGGTCAAGAAGAGGGTGAATAATGTGCCACGGAAAATTCTGCCCTTACCACTTCCAATCGGGTTTGTTGATGTTTCAGAGAGTTTAAATAATGAGTCCCTACCATAACCAATTGGAAAAAAATTCTGAAATTTTGAAACTGTTTCTAACGAAATTGCCATATTTAGTGTTCATCAAGCTTTTTACTTGCAACTCGTATGTGTAAATGTTACCTATTGGAATTGTTTACTGACGGTGAGAAGTAACCTTATTAATTAGATAGTTAATTTCTAACTGGTTAGCAACCAAAATTAACCAGTTAGCAACGTTCTTAACAGTTTGAACTGGAAATCACATTGTTGCTGCAGACCGACCAGTACATAGTTGTGGTTCTTGAAGATTTAAGTCACACCAATTACACTATTATTTTCTTGCCAATTTTTTAAATCCACGTGCTCTCGTTCGTATCTTGCTGCAGTTTTTTAGGGTAATAAATTTAAAGGCACACTCGTGGTTTCGTTTATGATAGCTTCTGGTACGTTCATTTTTGACAGTAAAAACATACACAAATAAAGAAACGATGAGCGTTTGTCACAGTAATAATATTCCAAGACTTGTGAGATGTTATTATGGAAAAGTTTTGATGCAACTGTTAGAGACAGGACTGAAATCATTCTTGTTTAAACATAAGTAACAAATAAACTATTATACAATATTATGTCATGCTCGCGGTGGTGACAGATAGGTCGCCTAACGGCTCGCTAGTAATTTCCACCATTCGCCAGAAAAAAACTGTTTTTTTCACTACTAAGCATACAGCATATCATTTTGATGTATATTAGAATGCTGTCAAGTGTAATTTCACTACCGTTTGTTCAGTGATGAGTAAACAATTTTTTGTTATTGACCACTGGTTAATAATAAACAAATTTACATTTTTTGATGATCGTCTTACAATTTTAGAGCATTAAGAGTTGTGAGCTGCATACACTATTTTTTCTACGACCAGTCATAACATTAAAATATTATTTTCAAAATCATTTTTGCGGAAATGAAAAATAAAAAACGAAAAGAAACGGATTTTCGCATTTTTCTCGGACATTTCGAGATTATGTGAAAAAGTGATGGATACAAAAGTTGTAGAGTTTTTATGATCTATAACTTTTCTATTGGAAACTTTTATGTCAACTAATGTCTAATGTCAACTTTTGTCGAAAATCGCCATAATACTATTTTGACGCCTTTTCACCCCCCCCCCCCCCAATCGACCCCGCAACACCCCTCCTGGGGCATTTATTTTCTGCCTCAAAATATGTCAATTCGATTGATGTAATATGAGATTTGTTGGTTTGAATTTAGGAAATTTATTAAATGTTGCAACAAATTGCACAACCCACCTTTATTTTTAATTGCAGTGTTTGTTGAATTGGCTCTATTGTGTCGTCCCAGCTAATTAAAATGCGTAGCTATTGTTTTCTCATTTAATCGATTTACCTTTTTTTTTTTAGTTTTCAACGCATTCCTTTGGTTGGTTTTTTGTTATGGATTTTTGTTGGTTAGCAAAATAATAAGTTTTAATTTTGTATTTATTTAATGTTTTACTTTGAATACTTAGTTCAATCTGCTCATGCAGGAACAATGAACAATTCCACAGTTAAACCAGTTCCAAAGAAAGAAATACATTAATGTTTTCAATAATAATCAAGTTAATATGATTAATTAATGTTGGTGGTTATAACTCTGCTGATCACAAGAAAACTAGTCCCACTCATCCGACTTATCCGATTTATCCGAATTATCCGCATTCGGAGCCAGGATGAGCCTATAACCCATAAACCTACCCCCGTCCAGAACTCCCTTTAAAACCAATGAAAAAAAACCGAATAAAGTGATAAATATTAAATTGCCTGTGTTTCAGTTAATTCCATTAAATTTATCGAGCTATGTTTTGCAACAAGTTGCGTTTTGACGATTTTATATCACAATGACGAAAAGCATGAGATACTTATACAGACACATTTTATCGATTCGATTTTCATGGGGTAGTTTGGCTATTGCAATACTTTGTTTTAATGCTTCCTTTATCACAAAACGGTTTTAAACCAAAACGGAAGAAACATTAATGCACAGCGTGTTAATGAATACGTGTTACAAACTTGTAGGAAAGGCAGGTAAACACAAAAATGCTCAATTTTTTCGAGCTACAAGCTACAAACTCATAACAGCTAAAAGTTGAATTTTTTTAATGAAAACGCCGTACTAATTTATAGAATGCACATTCGGAAACGCTCTCATACAGTAATACCTCTCCATAACGGACACTCACGGTGAACAAAAAATTGTCCGTTGTAGAGCGGTGTCCGTTGTTCAGAGGGTGTAAAAAATAAAATGTTTTAGGTATGTTGGTATAGCATAAGACGAATACATAAAATTTAAAATTAAATTCATATGTGCTACTTACTGCATACTGAATTTGCAAGTAATTTGTACTATTTACTAAATTATTAACTATCCGCACATTTAAAATATGTAGTATTCAGAAATTGTTGTTTGCTTTTTATTAACAATAGCATTTTTTTATAAGTTTCAAGAATGTTCATTTTTGTTGTCAAATTTAAGAGTGCTTGATTTCAAGAATGTTTATTCTATTTGTCAAATTTAAGAACGGGACATTCTCAATTTCAAGAACGTTGATTCTTCGTGACAAATTCAAGAAAGGGTCGCTCTAATTTTAAGAAATTTTATAAGTTTTACATTTAAGAATAGGTCATATGTTGATTTCAAGAACTTTTATTTAATTACTTAAAAATGTTCTTAATTAATGTGTTTTCTTATTATATTAAACTAGTAGAAAATCTGAGCCCTAGAACGGGCTGACAGCAGTTATTGTGTATTTATGCATTTTATTTATCTATTTTATTTATTATTTATCTACCATTTTATTTATATACATTTGCATTGCAATATAATGTATTTTGCTTTATTTCACTTTAAGCCCCGTAAATTGACGATATAAAAGATATAATTAGTCAATTGTTGACGTTCAGCTTCGTCGCCTACTCTGATCCGTTCAAAAAAAAAATGCAAAACAGACCACCATCGGGAATTATATTTAGAAAATTATATTATATTTAGAGATAAGCACTTGTAAATACAATAATTGTTTTCTAATTTTTATGAATTGTAGAATGGAATGATTGAGTTGAGGTAATTTTAGAATATAAAGTTATTTCTCATACATATTTAACATCACATCACATCCTGTTTAAAAATACATTTTCAGTTTAAGAACCATATTATCACTTGGTAACAGATGTACGTATATGAAATGGAAGTTCGTCGAAGTTATTAGCCTTCTCAATAAATTGTTTTTCTCTCAAGAAATAGTTGGCCAAAATCTACATCAATCTAAAAACAAAGGAACGAAATTTTTACATTGTACCATGAATATGTTATTATAGAAATTTACGAATATAGACCAGTTTGAATGCTTTAATAATGACCATTCCATTTTATGCAGATTTCCTTTCCGCAAATCCGCGTACTTCAGTCACGCTTGTGTTTTGTTAAATTCTTACAAAGAGCTCTACTTCCGCTAAAAAGGAAAATTTGTTATAAAATAGATAAATAACACTAAATGTATAAAAGAAAATCAAAACTATTTTTTTACCTTTGTCGTTACTATTAATTCTATTATAGGGGCAACTGGTTTGCATGTCCCTTTCGTTGTATCTCTTCTTACTTTTCGTTCCGACGGAAATAAACTAAAAAACTATTTGTTTACTATTGAAAAAAATTGTAGAACTTTTACAAAATTCATTCGGTAAGCTAAAAGTGCGGGAAAAATTATAATTACAACAAATTTACTTGCATGCGAATTTATCACACACAGAGTCAGAAAATCTCCATAATTTCAGTACCATTTTTAGAAATGGTCTTTGAAGGTGATCATTTTGTTGATCAACATTTATTAATATTGCATTGAATTAACATCTTCATCTCGGCACATTAAACCACTTGTAATATCTCCCATTTCTTCACAAATAAACATTCACTAATTATGTAACTACTAAAAATTTACTTTACAATAAAAATACAGAACATTCACACCGTAATATGTATTTTCTTACTGCAAGCCGAGTTTGGTGTAACGTTTTTGAACTAAATTTGCAAGAACTTTTAAAGTAATTTATCTATTGTCAGTAAACAGTGCTTTGCAGAAAAAACGTCGATCATAAAGGAATTTACAACATTCCGTAGAATTGTATGCGCTCAGCTGGACCCAGCGCAAGACTTCTAAACAATGGTATTGTAGAATCCTTGTACCTAACGTTCATCTCGAACAAAACCTACAGTGAGGTCACCAGAAATTGAGAATTCCCGTTCTAAATCCAAAACGGTGATTTACTAGATTTAATATTGTTCGTGCTAATATCAATAAGAATCGTGCTAAATACAAGAGTTTTATTGGTTCTTAATGTAAGAAGTGGGCTTTTAAAAAATTCTTAGGTAGCATTTTCTTCTGTGTATTCACGTAGGTGCCTTACAACTTCCGTTTGAAGTTTTGAAGGTTTTATTTATTTTATACAGGGAATTAAAGAAATGGGTTGACTCTTTTTTGGTTATTGCATTGTTATACTTTATTGGAAACAACAAAAATGTTTTAAAAAAAAGTGACACTAACTTATTACAAAACAATACAATATTTTTTGTAATATACAGTTTAAATTTATTATGTAGAATAAATAATGTAGAATGCAGTTGTTAACAGGTATGTGGACGTATAGTGAAATTCTTTAATTGTTTATGAGATTTTTATTGGCAACATTTCGAAGACATTGATATCCTCTTTGTCAGGCCTGCAACCAAAATATGCAGAGGTTTACTCATGATTGCTAAACTCTTTCAATCTTACAGTTTACGTTTGTTGGTTGACATTATTTCGATTATAGGGCAGTAAACTTTATTTTATGGCTTGAATCATTTTTGCTTCACGTGTAACAGCTTAAGAACGAGTCATAATGTTTGTTGACTCATTTTTTTATAAAAAGGAACAGAATATATCTACTTTTCTTTCTTTCTAATCGTGGCGAAAGCGACTAATGTGCGCAGTAATTGATCGTTAAATTAATTAGCCAGTTTGCGAATTTATTGTCAATTTACAGTACTTCTCAACATGAAATTGCTTTGGTTAGTTGGTTATTCTTTGGTTGTTACATTCGGGCAGCCTGTTTATTTCGGTCAACCAGTTTATGTCCCATATCCCGTGGTTCAACCTGTTTATATCAATCCTTTTTATTATCCTGTTGTTAACCTACAACCTCTACCTGTTCAAGTCAACGGCTCGATCCGTGTTAACAATAAACAAATATCGCCTTCAGCTGCTATAAGCAAATATACCCAACAATCAAAAGTAGCCGCTAATATGATGGGACAGAAATTGGGCAAAACTGTAGCAGCTGCGGTTGGTGTCAAGCTTGACAATGGTAGAACTGAATTTAATCATAATTTGCAACTTCACATGTTTGTTGTAGAAACTGCCGCATTTTTTAAAGAAGTTGCTGCCAGTATTGGAGGAAACTGAACTTCTTTTTGTGACATGTGCTGTTCAGTAAATAAAACCTAGGTTTATCATATTAAGATTTGGGCCCAAAAGGGCTCTCAATTTTTTAAAATTATTGCTTTGCTTTGCTACTGGTCATTTATTTAAATAATTATCAGAAAGCTTGCGATACTAAGTTATATTAGTTACATTAGCTGTATTTTTACCACTAATTATGGAACACCTGTATAATAAAATGCTTAATTAAGAGTGTGTTCAGATTAAAATTTTATGTGACAATTGTTTTTGAGTTGATTTGTTTAACGACACATTAATGAGGAATTTTGTATTTTAAATTTACTGTTTTAATTTGAATTTTCAATTTAATTTGTCGATGAAAGTCGCTTCGGTAACTTGGGACAGCTCATCCAATAACCCAACCTTATTTAAAGAGCTGTCGCAATTTGATAGACACCCAAGTACACAATAGTGCCTTGGTAAATACAATCGAAATAAAATTATTATAAAATTGTAGAATTTCATTATTTCATTCTGAGCTGATATTCGATACTGAATATAAACACAAGACCTTTAATTTAGTAAATTGATATTTAAACACGAAACTTCTGACTAAAAGCAAACAATAGTAATGCAAGAGCTAATAAGTAGACAGGACCACTTGCAATGTTGCCAAATTTATAACAGTGCGGCTTGTTAGACGGAGAGAACGTTGGTAGAGTGGAATGTAATAGTAATGGACCTGACTTGTGATTTTTTATTTTTTTAAAAATTTTGAGATATACATGTTATATAATAAAGTACACCAAGATCACATTATATACATTATATGTAAGTTAAAATAGTACAAACAAACAGCAAGTGTAAAGGGTCCCAATGAATTATTAAACTCCTCCTTAATAGTTTCCATTATTCATCCTGAAATTTTCGATTGTGTTCCAAGCATTGTAATACCTTTGAGCGTCGGAAATGTTTCCCTGCTCATAAGAAAGACTAGCCAAGTTGTACAGAGCGTCGGCTAAATTTGGATTCTCAATGGTTGTAGGGACTGCAAGAGTGTCCACAATCGTTGTATATGATTTTTTGGCGTCACTGAATTTACCCTGTAATAACAAAACGCACTATAATGTACAGAAAAACGATATTTGGCGAAACTCACTTGCAGGTGGTACAATACTGCCAAATTATATGTGTGTAGAGCGAATTGATCGTTTATATCTCTCATATCGTGCGCAGCTCTTTTACATTCTACTTCCGCATCCTCAAACCTTCCATTTTTTGCAAATAACAATGCTAAACGGCTACGGGTTGCAGGAACAATTAATGGAATTTGGTATTGGTCTGTGGTGAGTTTCGTATAATCTATTAAGGCGTCATAAAGTGCACACGCGGCTTCCAGATGTTTGCCTTGTGTTCTGTAATAAAAAAACCGTTAAGAAAACAACGGTTTTTAATGATCTGTATTACTCGTAAACTGTAGCTAAAATATTGAAGGTATTTGGTATCTCAACGACTAGGTGGTCGTATTTTCTTCTCAGCCAATGAATGTTCTTTGTGCACATACGTTCAGCAATGTCAAATCGGCCTCTACTAACATATTTTACCACTTCCCTGCGCAATTTGTGTATGCGACCAACCATTCCACATTCAAACAGGTAATTTGGTGAAGTTGGTCGCAGACCTGAAATAACGAGTTATTATTTAGGCTCTGTACATTTTCCGGCAATTACAATATGTAAAATTTACCCGAAATTATTCTAAGATATTCAAAAGCTTTTAATTTGAAGTGTGCAACGACATTCTGGTGGTTTTGAGTTAGTCACATTACCACAAAACTTTAAAATTACCCCCAAGAGATTGAAAAGCCTTTAAAATGATGTGATGGTCGAAAATCATTATGCAGCCAATCTAATATTTCCGAATGGTAATTACCATTGAAGCAATGATGTTCTGAGAGTTTTGAATTTGCCACGTTGCCCCAAAAAACTTAACAGTTACCCTAAGTTATCAAAACTACTGCCCTGACAATTGATGGCGTTAAATTCTTACCGATTACTGGTACAAAGTTAACTGGTATCGAGTCAAATGAAGTTGTAGTATATGATTGACCAATTGTTGAAGGTATGTAAATCATGCACCGCCTTCCTTCACTTAACTGCTCGTGTTGTTTATTTTGGCTGCCGTCCGTGCAAACGAACATCTTTTGAAACGCAATTCCCCTCGCGTCAATATATTCAGCCGGTGGAAAACCTGTTGCAGGCATTCCAAACCTGAAATTAGCAAACGTTTGGTTTTCAAGTCGAAAATTTGGGTAAAAGTATTATTTTTTTTGTAATTTTGGAAATGAATTAAAAATACTCACCAGATAAATGAATAGTCGTGTCAACTTATGAATAAAACAAGTCACAAACGGACAATACCACAAGAATCACATCACACATCACATCACATTGACTTCTTTACAGCACAAAATGTTACACTGATTCTAAATTTCCCTGGGTATGTTGCTTATCTATTGCCAGTTTCGAAGCGATTAAAACAACTTGAGAAGTCGGGTTTTTATAGAGTGGGCTGGCTATCTCAGAAGACTCAGTTGACTGAGTAATAAACAAATCCACAAAAAAGGGCGTCGTGGAACTAAATGTTGTAAGATTTTTTCCTTCAGGCTAACTGGTTTTGAGCTAGATGTACAGCTTCTGGAAGGAACTTTCCTATTAAAGTTTTCGTTTGATGTGTCCATTTGGTAGGCGACTTCCTCGGGGTCTCTGGTTTCAAAATATTAGTGCATCTATTAGCCTGAGCTTGGTTTTTTTAGTTATGGACCTGTCTTTCCATATCTTGCTCAATTGGGTTGTTGTCGTTCGTGCGATTGTCAATTTTCGTTTTATCTCATCATCAACAGTTATGATGAGGGTATCATTTTCATGTCGTAGGTTGTTTATTTTTTCTTTCCATTGTTGCCACTCCATCCATCTAGCACTCTTCTCATGATACATTCAGATTATATTTTATATAATAGTGGTGGCGATGTGTATCCTGGTCTGGTTCAATAGACGGTAGCTAATATCGCTGAGTCGTATCGAAGGGGTGGGAGATGGTGGAAGAAGAAATAGAGGAAAACTATGGAAGAGTTGGTGTGAGTCAACGTTCAGCTGTTTGGAAAAAGCTTTCGAGAACTGGAACAGATGTTGCCAATGGTAAAAGACTGAGTGGGCACTGTTTTCGCCCACATTTTATGTAGGTAAAGCAGCTTCAAACGTTTCTACAAAATTCCCCCGTTTACATTTCTTGGTAATCAATAAATTAACGGTTTGTTTGGGGTTCTTAGGAGTTTTCAGACTTACAATACAATATATTGTCTTGCTCGATCGACAATACTGATCAAAATAATTCAGAAAGCTTGCATTAGAATGGACACTACCAAAAAGGAAAAGGACAGGAAAGCCAAGGAAGAGTTGGTATGATGCGATTCAGAACACAATCGGAAGAAGAAACATCGAATCAAACTTACTAGACGAAGCTATTAAAAACCAGAAGAAATAATGCCAATGGCAAGACAATAAGTAACCACGGTTTTGGTGCAATTTTGACTTGGTAGCTTAACATTGTCAAACCTTTATACTCAGCATTTTCAATCTGATCACAAACAACTTGAACGTTTGGCAATCTTGTTCAAACGGTGAACAACAAAGGTGTGATAAGTTCAAACAAAACATTGATAGTGTTGAAAATGGACTGTCTTAGAAGGGTACCAATGGTATTAAGAATCAAAACAATAAAGGAAGCTATGTGGGTGGAGAAAAGAAGCATGCAAACACCAACAGAAGATGGTGAAGGACATGCTTCAACGAAGAAAAATCAAGCAATGTGACTGGAGGAAACAAACGTACTGGAGAAAGCTTTCAGTGATCTGAAAGAACCGCTGGACCCATAAATATCTTATATCTACAATTATAAAATTACAGAAACGGAAACAGAAATCCATCGATTATAGCAGGGAAAGTGCTGCAGCCTGATCCTGTTTTCCTTGCTTCCAATAACAACAAGCCAAGTTATGCTTTATTTGTGCCATAATTTGATCATTAGATAGGCTTTCATTTTCATAAATCTGCAAAGCTCTTGCATAACGCTCTTCAGCAGCGTTATATGCACCCTATCAAATGAAAAAGAAATACTATAAACAAAAAAAGATCAGGCAAACTTACTTCTCTATGGTAAGATACAGCCTCGTTATACAGCTGTTTAATAATATTAGGATTCCTGACACCATAAAGGAGCTCCTGAAGTAGCAAAGCTTGCGTACTTAGTTTGAAACTACTCGCGAACATACCACACTTTTGATGTAATACTGCTAAGTTGCTGAGTGTTTTCGGATAATTTGGATGAAGGTCTCCAAGTAATTTCTCATACAGTTCTAACGCTTCAGTCAATATTTTTGTGGCCGTTTCATATTCTTTTTTTTTCCTGTAGGAAGAATTGGATTAAAAGGTAACATTTTAAAAGTTCTGCATTACTTGTGGATTACAGCCACCATTTTTAACACGTTGGCCACATCAACGTGAGGGTCTTCATCATGTAGTACTTGCTGCAGCAAAAGGTTTCCATTGCAGAGAAGTAACGCAGTGGTGCATTCGTTTTTATCAATGTATTCTTTCACCGAATTGTTCAATCTTACCATAAAAGTATCTTCGCCTCCTTGGCCAGGGGAAATACAGTCATCGGTTGTTGCTGAAATAACAACGAGAATATTTTTGCTGCCTTTAATTAATATTAATTAAAGTACTTACCGGATACTATCTCCAACTCATCATCTGATAGTAATTCCAGGTTAACCATTAACTCTTCGTACTTTTTCAGTTCGGTGGTATCTTTATCAACGACTTCCATGCTTTCTGAAAGTTGCAAAATGTTTTCTGCTGGTGCTGTGCTAGTGGTAGGGCATTGTTTAGTTGAAAAAGGTTTACTTTGTTCATTTTGCAAACATATCTTCGATTTCTTATCGATCTTCGACAAATCATGTGGCTCCTTATGCATTACAATCTGAAATGATCAACCATTTTTATAAATCATTGTGGTGCACGTTAAGTAAGTTTGAGTTAGAAACTGATAAGCCCCTATTATTAAATGAAAAATCAAAGAAAGTTTCATGACCGAAAAATCGAATATTATTTCTTATCTACCTAAAAGTTAAATATACGAAAGCACATACTTCAATAATATCACTTCCAAACAAATAATTTTTGACAACAAATATAACGAACGAATAATTGAGAACAATCACTTGGACTATAAACAGCCACACATTTTGACAACACCTAATGTTATGCTGGTTAAGGTTATATCAAGTTATTTCATATATCACTTGCACGACTCGAGGCGACCGAAAAAACCTGAAAAATTCGTTTTTGGCTTTATGATAAAATTTTTGTTCTCACCTTCCTAATAAATCTTCTACCATTGCAGTCCCATGCTTTTAATTATAGAGGGTGTATATAAATTGGCGCAAAAACTGGACAACCAAAACAAAACTTTTTAGCGCCTATTTTGATTTTTTTTTGTCATTTTCAATCAAGGGTGTCCATTAATGGTGTGGTGTCCATTACTGGAGCAACTACTCTAATGGATGGTAAATCGTTTTGGTCACTCTTTTTGCAAACTGGTTTTGCCATTTGTAACTTTTAATTTAAAACAACCGCTCTCAGTGTCAGAATAATCAACGCATATTATACTGCCAAGGCCACTTGTCAGTTTTGACATTAAGAAAGGAATCGATAAAAAGAAGATGAAGAGAATAGTTAAAATCTCAATATTATATAATTATTATACAACCCTCATGATATATAATTGTCTTCATTTTGTAAAAACAACTAATTTAAAAAAGTACAAACACCGAAAATAATAAATTACAAAACTTCCTCCTAAAACATTAATAATATTATAAAGTCTTCATGAGGTGTTGCGAAGTAGATTTATTCCAAAAGTTCCGCAATCCGGTCGTGCTTTTTTTGACTCCGAAAGGCCGCAGCCAAGTTGTGTTTTATTTGTGTCACACTTGGATCTCCAGATTCGGCTTGATTTTGAGAAATGTGCAGAGCTCTTTGATAACACTCTTCAGCGATATTATGTTTGTACTACGAATTAAAATTAAGAATCCACAGAAAACAATCATTCAGCAAACTTACTTGTATGTGGTTCAATACAGCCACATTATACAGTTGCTTGACAATATTGGGATGTGTGCCACCATAAAGGTCTTCCTTAATGAACAAAGCTTTCCTACTTGATACTAGAGCCTGCGCGGTCAACCCACATAATTTTTGTAATACCGCTAAGTTGGTTAGTGTTCGTGGAACAATCGGATGATTTTCCCCGAGTAGCTTTTCATAAGATGCCAGGGCACGGGTCAGAATGTTTGCAGCATGTGAATAGTTATAAATGTTCCTGGAGGAAGAAAATGATTGAAATGGTAACATTTTGGAAATTTTAAATTACTTGTAAATTGAAGCCAATATCTTTAATATGTTTGCTTTGTTGATATCGTCGCCATACTGATGAATACGGAGGTGGTCACGGCATAGAGTTAAAGCGGCGAGGAATTCATCTCTTTTAATGTGTTGCATCACCAAATGGTTCAACCTTAGCACGGAATCATCTTCGCCTTGCTCATCGGGGGAGACACACTGACCATCGGTTTCTGTAATCGGAGATAATATAGTTCTAGTCAATATCAGTTAAGCAACTAGGAGGTGGCTCAGTCCATATTTTTTCTTAAGTACCCATATAATTTACATAACCGATCCACCCATAATAGGGTATATGCATGTATTTTTAAAATTTTTTAAATTCACTGTTTACACCGTTATAACATAGTAAAAAATATAAATACTGTTTAAAAATGCTGTAATCAAGTATAAAACAATATTTAAAATAGAGAATAATTTTGAGCTGTTTAAACGCCGCCATTTTCGCGCGCTCTGTTGATGACGTCACATGCTATGTTAACAACAGTCCGGCCTACTGTTTACTGGAGATGTTTTCGTTCTTAACTTATTTCACCATGAAAAAAACTCAAAAGCCAGTTTATAAGTATTGCATTGTGCCTGAATGCAAAAACACTATCAGAAGTGCACCTGATGGGTGCAAAAATACGTAAGGAATGGTGTAAGGTTATCAGAAGAGATGAAGTATCTGTAACAACTTGTTTACATTGTTGTGGAGATCACTTTAATGTAAGCATGACGTATTTATTTATTAAATTTTTTGACCTTAGAGCTTAAGCTCCCTAAAGGCCATTACTACAATGTATTTAAATGGTACATAATAAAGAAAATGAGTGCTCATTTAAAAATGAAATGTAATTACATAATATATTAATATCACAGCAGAAGCGGGAGATCCCTTCAGACACGTTCATCCTTTGAATTTTTTAATTTGTTATGCTCACTTAAATTTTTTGTTTTTATATTTACAAATACATTTATTTACAAATACAGATAGAGGAGGATACAGAAAATTATGTTCAATACAACATAATGAAACAAGAAGGTGTAAATGTGACACTACGATTAAATAAAGGAGTTTTGCCTCACATATTCCATTGCCAAAATCGAAATATGCCACCACCCGGTATGAGAATGGGTGCTATCAAGAGAAAACGGTTATGACTGATAGAAAAAGCTCTCTCAGAGTTTACTGCCAGTAGTAGTGATGCTATGGAAATATGTGAACCACCACAAACAAATAACGATGAAGTAGAATCCTGTTCTTCCCATATTGAAGAAATTAATTCATCGGAGAATGATATGAAAGTACTTATTGATAAAGCTACGCAAGTGAATATTAAAACTAGGTATAGAAGGAAAGGTGTTCATGTAAATTTCCCTATGGACAAGAAAAATGTAGCACTATCTCCACTAAAATGTCCTCTTTCATTAACAAATACTGCAACATCACCAATAAGATCAGTTGCCAAAAATAAATTGCTTGCCGTCAGCCCAGATCAAAAGCCTGCAATGCCATACAAATGTAAGCAGTACGCAGTACGACTTGTTGACGTAGCTTATGACGTCACGTTTCGTTTAGCCAATGGTGTTGCGTTTTAGAAATTTGAATTAATTTGCACTTTTATTTATTAATTTTAAGTAATTAAAAAGATATTAATTACTAAAATAATGGTTTAGTTCAAATGTCCGGCCAATAAAAATTCGAAATAAAAATATT